>LPNX010390600.1:0-23298 GCA_001517045.1 Pseudotsuga menziesii
GCCTGCATCTCTGTTTCAGACAAATGCTTGATTGGAGGTGAGCGAGGAGCTGGCGGAATGGGAGGTCGTTGAGAACCCATATTTCGGAAGGGAACAAAAGATGATTTGGAGCGCTGTTGGGCTTCCATCTTGTCTTGTGCCAACTTAGCCAACCCCAGGGCTTCCATAATTGTGTTGGGACTGAACATTTTGACCTCAAAGCGAATTGCATCCTTTAGACCACTGGTAAAACAACTCTGGTAGAAGTCATCAGGTAATCCTTCAGTGTGATTAGATAGTTTCTCAAAGTCAGTTTGATACTCTTTCACAGTGCCAGTTTGGCGAAGTTTAGTGAGAGCTCCTGTGAAGTGATCAAAAGCACTTGGACCAAATCGATGCAAAATGAGCTGGCAAAAAGCAGGCCATTTTGGCTCTTCATGAGCCTTGATGTACAAACGATACCATTGAAGAGCTTCCTATTCCAAATGAAAGGAGGCAAGTGGAACTTGGTGGACATCAAAAGTATTATGAAGGCTAAAATACTGTTCTGCACGATAGATCCATCCAGTAGGATCAGTACCATTGAAGCACGAAAAATATAGCTTCAGACCACGAAAATGGATGGAAGAAGAGAACCCATTGGTTGATGAAGACTCAGACTGTCGTCTGGTGTTCATAGCTGAATGCTCAAGATGGAGACCGAGAAATTTTTCATCCAGTTCCTGGAGTTTGGCTTGGATGGCTGCAAGTGCTTCCTCCATGATTTTTGCTCTTGTGCAGTGACAACCATAAGCAGGAAATTTTTCAGGAAGGGATCTGTAACGGCGCGGAAGTGATCGACAACATATGGATCTATAGCGGCGTGGAACTGACCAGCAACAGTTCTGGACAGAGGAAATCTGCAATTGTGCAACTGAAAATAGATATGGACCCCAGGTATGTGCGGCTTCCTATCGGTTCAAGGGATTCACTCGGCCACCAATGTTGTCTGACGGCTTACGTATTGGGGCAGTACCCCTCACTCCACGGCTTAGGTAAAACTGATAACCGCTTGGCCACAAACGACAGCTCTTGGTTTACCTCACTCGTGGGAACTAGTCAATCAGGTAGGGGTCGTTGCCCTTTTCGCTGGCAGGTCCTCTTAATGGGCCAGCTACTTCGGGGTTCCTGTGGTACTCGTCACAATGATTTTTAGGGCTTATGCCCAAGTACTTCCCACAGTTAAGCGGAGAGGGATTATTCCCAGATCCGAACCTGCAACAGAAAAAAATTTGGGTAGAAATTCCACCCAATGTTTAAAAACCTGATCTATATTGCTCAGAATCGCTATTATAGCATGTTTCCGGAACTGAAACAACCACTCTGCTTCTACCCATGAAATCAGAATAGAAATCTGGGTACTCGGTCAAAAGATTTTCTCGCCGCAATTTCCGCGGCCGTCACCGAAATTCTGAAAAATTACTGATTTTAAATCCGCGATATCTCCACTTTTAGAACTTTAAATGAGATGATGTTTTTTTTGAAACTGCGTATTTTTGAAAGAGGAATTCAGATATGCAATCTGTTTCTTCTGATTTTTTGCAGAAAGTTTCATAAATTGATCTGAAAGTCGCCGCCCAAAAAAAAAAAATTCCCACTTGTGCCAAGGAAAGTGCTCTGATACCAGATGTGAGGACCCTGCAGCAAACAAGTAATCAAAACACATGATATAGCAGCAGAACTCAAAATCACTTTTATATTAATCATAAGCCACTTCGAGGGGGCAACCTCCTTTGAGCAAGCTCAATACAAAATAACTTCATGGTTCCTTCCTTGGCCTCAACACACACTTATATACTAAAAATAGGCGCCAATACCATGGGTCAAAACCATGGGACAATATAAGCTATGGGCGCTAATACTATGGGTCAAAACCATGAGCCAATGTAAACTATGGATCAACAAATACTACAGGCGGCTTACAAAGCATATCCGCCTCACAACAATAACACAAACTATGGATCAACAATTACTATGGGACGACTTACAAAGCATATGCGTCCAACAACAATATACTAACATAGTAAAGAGAAGGATTGACATGGGTTCCTAACATCCCCTCCCCCTTAGAAAAATCTTTGTCTTCAAAGCTTTAGATGTGGAAATTGTCGCTGAATCTGAAGGAGTGGTTCCCACGTAGCATCCTCAGGCTGCATTCCGTGCCATTGAATTAAGACCTCTGTGATAGAGTGAGAGCAAAGCTGACGAGTGCGCTTATTGAGGACAGCCTCCAGCTCCAAAAAGATGGATCCTTCATTATCCAGTTCTGGTAAAATAGTTTGGCCTTGGATGTTGGTGCCAAGAAATTTCTTCAGACAAGATACATGAAATACTAGATGAATGCGGGAAGAAGGCGGAAGTTCCAATTTATAAGCAACAGACCCAATCTTCTGAAGAATCCTATATGACCCATAGAACTTTGGAGCAAGCTTATGACGCCCTTTGAGTTTTAGTGAGGATTGCTTGTAAGGCTGGAGACGAAGAAAAACCATATCACCAGCTACAAAAGTGCGCTCAGAACGGTGCTGATAAGCTTGTTGCTTCATGCGATTGTGTGCCATGTGAAGGTTTTCGCACAAAATGCGAAGAACCTCATCGCGGTTTCGAAGGACCGCGTCAACTACCTGAACTGGAGAACTGCTGGGGGTGTAAGGAAGAAGAGCTGGCGGTGCCTGACCATAAACTGCTTCATATGGAGTCATTTTAGAGGCAGTGTGGGAAGAGGTATTGTACCACCATTCAGCGAGAGGGAGCCACTTTTCCCACTAATGTTGTTGCTCAGAGGAGAAGCAATGAAGATAAGTTTCCAAGCATTTATTGATAATTTCAGGCTGACCATCCATTTGGGGGTGATAACCTGAACTCATCTTCAGTTTGGTGCCAGTGTGGTGAAAGAGTTCTATCCAAAAATGACTGGTTAAAGTCGCATCACGATCCGAGACAATGGAAGAAGGCATTCCATGAAGACGAGATATCTGGTCTAGAAAAATTTGAGCAATAGAAGAGGCTGTATAGGGATGGCTGAGAGCACAAAAATGACTATATTTGGAGAGGCGATCAACCACAACCAAAATCACAGTCTTCCCTCCAGATTTAGGGAGCCCTTCAATGAAATCCATAGAAATATCGGTCCATATCTGGGTAGGTATGGGCAAGGGCTCGAGAAATCCCGGAAGGGGTGTTGGTTCACCCTTATTGCACTGGCAGGTATCACATTCAGCCACCATCTGTTGAATTTTCCTTTTCATGCCCTGCCAAAAGAAGTTGCGCCGTGCCCGTTCATACGTTTTGAGAAAACCAGAGTGCCTTGCAGACGGAGAAGCATGGAGTTCATAGAAGATAGCTTGTTGAAGAGCGGTGTTCTGGGGAAGCACCAGACAACCCTTGTATCTCAGTGAAGCACCATCCCAAGAGTAATGTGGGACAACAGAAGGGTTGTTGGCCAAGCGTTGGATGATGTGAGATAATGAAGAGTCATTGACATAACCCTGTGGAACCGATTGCAACCAATTTGGAACAGGCATAGAAATAGCGGAAAGAGAACCTTGGTCATCAAATGTGCGAGAAAGGGCATCCGCCACAATATTGTCCTTACCCTTCTTATAAGTGATCTCATAGTCATAACCCATGAGTTTTCTAACCCATTTCTATTGTGCTGGGGAGGATACACACTGTTCTAGGAAATATTTCAGACTCTAGTGATCAGTCTTGATGCAGAAATGATTCTCTAAGAGGTAGGGTCGCCACTTGTGTACTGCATGCAAAATATCCATCATTTCCTTCTCATATGTAGAGGCAGCTAAATTCTTACCGGAAAGGGCTTTGCTAGTGAACGCAATGGGGTGTTCATCTTGAAGGAGAATAGCACCAAGTCCATTTCCGCAAGCATCACTCTCAATAGTGAAGGGCTTGGAAAAATCGGGCATAGCTAGAACAGGTGTAGTACACATAGCTTGTTTCATCTTGTCAAATGCACACTCAGTAACATGTGTCCATGTAAAAGCATCCTTTTTCAACAGAGCAGTTAATGGAGCTGCAAGCTTCCCATAATCCTTGACAAACTTGCGTTAGTAGCCAGTCAACCCCAAAAAACCATGAAGGCTCTTGAGTGTCTTAGGAGGCGGCCAATTGTTCATGGCAGCAGTTTTGGCACGATCCACACGAAGCCCTTGTCCTGAGATAATGTGCCCGAGATACTCAACTTCCTTTTGGCCAAAAACACATTTAGACTTTTTTGCATGGAGATGATGGTCAGAGAAAAGTTGCATTACAAGAGCCAGATGCTGGAGATGTTCAGCCCATGTTTTACTATAGATGAGGATATCATCAAAAAATACCAGAATAAATTTCCGCAAATAGGGTCGGAATATTTGATTCATCGAGGCCTGGAATGTGGAAGGAGCATTAGTGAGACCAAAGGTCATGACCAAAAACTCATAGTGGCCATCATGTGTGCGGAAAGCTGTTTTAGGGATATCATCCTCATGAACCCGAATTTGATGATACCCAGAGCGAAGATCCAACTTGGAGAAAAATTGAGCACCATGAAGCTCATCAGGGAGCTCATCAACAACAATAATTGGAAACTTATCCTTGATGGTGAGGTGATTAAGTGCTCAGAATTCAATGCAGAGGCGCCATGACCCATCTTTTTTGCGGACAAGAAGAACTGGTGAAGAAAAGGAACTTGTGCTTGGGCGAATAATACCTTTCTTCAGTAAGTCCCTAACGAGGAGTTCAATCTCTGTTTTTTGGTGAAATGGGTAGCGATAGGGCCTGATGTTGGGAGGAATGCTGCCAGGAAGGAGCTGAATACGATGGTCCTCTGGTCGTGAAGGTGGAAGTCCCACTGGTTCAGCAAAAACACCTGTATATCGATCCAGAATTTGTTGGAGATCCAAAGGAGTAGTGGGGGCCGCTGATGGTTGCATTTGAATGGAATGGAGCTGAGCCATGACACCATGGGAACTCTTCTTAAGGAGTTTTTCCATGTGATGTGAACTGATGATGCTGAGAGACCCTGGTTGTAAGCCTTTCAATGTGTGCTTGTGTCCATCAGGGAAGAACTGCATCCAAAGTTCAGCAAAATCCCATAATATGGGGCCAAGTGTGCGCA
Organism: Pseudotsuga menziesii; assembly: GCA_001517045.1. NCBI lineage: Eukaryota > Viridiplantae > Streptophyta > Pinopsida > Pinales > Pinaceae > Pseudotsuga > Pseudotsuga menziesii. The sequence goes on from LPNX010390600.1 coordinate 5,135, forward strand.
GCCATTGAGCGCCCAAAACCACATCACATTCGCCTAAGCTTAAGGAAAACATGTCAGAGCGGAGGTTATAATCTCCCATAGAGATACTCACATTACGACACTTCCCTTTGCAAGGTAAGGTGCCCCCATTGGCAACCATGACTTCAAAGTTGGAGCAAGGATGGATAAAACAATCAGCTTGTTTGGCGATCTGAGGGTCAATGAAATTATGAGTGCTGCCAGAATCAATGAGTATTGTAAGAGGAAGCTTCTTGAAGTAACCGCGTACCTGCATTGTTTGGGGGGCAGTGAATCCAGCTAAAGCATGGAGGGATATCTCGGGCTAGTCATCCTGAGATGGAGGGTCGGTAGGTGGCTCCTGAGTGTCAACCGGAGCATCCATTACATCGGCAACTTCTTCACCAATTTCAGAGGTAGGTGGAGAATCCACATCCAAGAGATAGATCTTTTGTTGAACACATCGATGTCCCCGACTGAATTTCTCATCACAATTATAACAAAGCCCTTTTTGTCTACGTGCCTGCATCTCTGTTTCAGACAAATGCTTGATTGGAGGTGAGCGAGGAGCTGGTGGAATGGGAGGTCATTGAGAACCCATATTTCGGAAGGGAACAAAAGAGGATTTGGAGCGTTGTTGGGCTGCCATCTTGTCTTCTGCCAACATAGCCAACCCCAGGGCTTCCATCATTGTGTTGGGACTGAACATTTTGACCTCAGAGTGAATTGCATCCTTTAGACCACTGATAAAACAACTCCGGTAGAAGTCATTAGGTAATCCTTCAGTGTGATTAGCTAGTTTCTCAAATTCAGTTTGATACTCTTTCACAGTTCCAGTTTGGCGAAGTTTAGTGAGAGCTCCTGTGAAGTCATCAAAAGCACTCGGACCAAATCGGTGCAAAATGAGCTGGCAAAAAGCAGGCCATTTTGGCTCTTCATGAGCCTTGATGTACCAATGATACCATTGAAGAGCTTCCTGTTCCAAATGAAAGGAGGCAAGTGGAACTTGGTGGACATCAAAAGTATTATAAAGGCTGAAATACTGTTCTGCACGATAGATCCATCCAGTAGGATCAGTACCATTGAAGCACGGAAAATATAGCTTCAGACCACGAAAATGGATGGAAGAAGAGAACCCATTGGTTGATGAAGACTCGGACTGTCGTCTGGTGTTCATAGCTGAATGCTCAAGATGGAGACCGAGAAATTTTTCATTCAGTTCCTAGAGTTTGGCTTGGATGGCTGCAAGTGCTTCCTCCATGATTTTTTCTCCTGTGCAGGTGACAACCATAAGCAGGAGATTTTTCAGGAAGGGATATGCAACGGCGTGGAGGTGATCGGCAACAGATGGATCTATAACGACGCGGAACTGACCAGCAATATTTCTGGACAGAGGAAATTTGCAATTGTGTAACTGAAAATAGATATGGACCCCAGGTATGTGCGGCTTCCTATCGGTTCAAGGGATTCACTCGGCCACCAATGCTGTCTGAAGGCTTGCGTATTGGGGTAGTACCCCTCACTCCATGGCTCAGGTAAAACTGATAACCGCTTGGCCACAAACGACAGCTCTTGGTTTACCTCACGGGTGGGAACTAGTCAATCAGGTAGGGGTCGTTGCCCTTTTCGCTGGCAGGTCCTCTCAATGGGCCAGCTACTTCGGGGTTCCTATGGTACTCCTCACAATGATTTTTAGGGCTTATGACCAAGTACTTCCCACAGGTAAGCGGAGAGGGATTATTCCCAGATCCGAACCTGCAACAGAAAAAAATTTGGGCAGAAATTCCACCCAATGTTCAAAAACCTGATCTATATTACTCAGAATCGCTATTATAGCATGTTTTCGGAACTAAAACAACCACTCTGCTTCTATCCATGAAATCAAAATAGAAATCTGGGCACTCGGTCAAAAGATTTTCTCGCCGCAATTTCCGCGGCCGTCACCGAAATTCTGAAAAATTGCTGATTTTAAATCCGCGATATCTCCACTTTTAGAACTCCAAATGAGATGATGTTTGTTTTGAAACTGCATATTTTTGAAAGAGGAATTTAGATATGCAATCTATTTCTTCTGATTTTGTGTAGAAAGTTTCAGAAATTGATCTGAAAGCTGTCGTCCCCCCAAACAAAAAATTTCCCACTTGTGCCAAGGAAAGTGCTCTGATACCAGATGTGAGGACCCTGCAGCAAACAAGTAATCAAAACACACAATATAGCAGCAGAACTCAAAATCACTTTTATATTAATCGCAAGCGACTTCGAGGGGGCAACCTCCTTTGAGCAAGCTCAATACAAAATAACTGGGTGAATCCACGAACCTGGGTAACACTTTTTGGCAAGGGCATTTCGGCAAAAACAAAAAAACGCACCTCGATCGAGGGCTTGTTAAGCCCTCGATCGAGGTCTTAATACCTCGACCGAGGTTTTATTAAGCCCTCGACCGAGGTATTTAAATACCTCGACCGAGGTATTGCGTGCTTTACAAACCCTCGAACGAGGTATTTATATACCTCGGTCGAGGTTCATACCTCGGTCGAGGGCTTAAAAAAACAGACTTAGCCCTCATTCAAACAAATGAAAAATTTCCTGTGCCTTGCAGAGGTGTAAACCCTGCCATTCCTAGCACATAACCGGGCGGAGTTGATACCGATAAATTCACCAACGAATCTTCTATCCATTGATGTATCATACACGCATTTTGGCATTCATATGAAATTTATTTTTTAATTACTTCTAAAACTTATACTTAGAAAACCACACTGCAACTTCGAAGCAGCTCAAAGAAAAATCCGCAGAGTTAAAAATACACAGCCAAAAAATTCTTAAAAATGCACACATCACATATCGACGTGTCCTCTTCAAAAGGGTATCTTTGGTTTTTCAATTTTTGAAAAAATAGAAAAAATTCCTTTACGTGGACAAATATGTGTTTAAAACGATGCTGAAATGGAATGTGGTCACTTTCGAAAAATAATAAATAATTGTATAATGCGAAAAAAATTAACAAAAAAATATGCACATCACACTGCTTTTTGTGTAGATCATGCTCATATATTTATTTTTTTAAAAATTATTAATGCAAGATTGAATTACTCTACGTGGACACGAGCCACTTATTAGCTTCTTCAAATTTTTAAGGTCACACGGTTCATTAAATGAAAAAATTCACACATTAAATGACATCGGAATATTTTTAAAAAAATATCACTATAAAGCCAACATAATATTCTACAATTTGTTTTTTTACTGCAAGTCAAAATTCACATGGCATATATGCGTTTGGAGGGCTTCTATCTAGCACATGAGTAAAAAATCAGGTTTTCATCGCCAAATTTGGCCAAAAAGTGTTACCCATCTTCATAGAATCACCCAAATTCACGGTGCCTTCCTTGGCCTCAACACACACTTATATAATAAAAATAGGCACCAATAGCATGGTTCAAAACCATGGGTCAATATAAACTATGGGCACCAATACTATGGGTCAAAACTATGGGCCAATGTAAACTATGGATCAACAAATACTACAGGCGGCTTACAAAGCATATGCGCCTCACAACAATAACACAAACTATGGATCAACAATTACTATGGGACGACTTACAAAGCATATGCATCCAACAACAATATACTAACATAGTAAAGAGAAGGATTGACATGGGTTCCTAACAATTTTTCAATTGTAAAAATAACAATGAGTTATTAGACTCTTTATGAGAAACTCTCCATTATTGTTAGTCTTCAGTTTCTTGAATACTCCCTCAATAAATATCATAAAGGTTTTGTTTTGAGAAGTTTAAGGCTTTTCATTTTTACTATAGTCATAAGCTATGTTATAACCATTCCATACTTCTTTTTATTAGTTCTAAAACTACACCATACAAATTTGACTTGTTTGGAAGCATGAAGATCTTCTGGGATAAAATAGTATCCAAGTTGTAACCATAGTACTATAGTATTTATGTTATAACAATAGTATTTTAAGTTATAACAATTGTATTAAGTTATAACCTAAGGTAGAATTTCCTACCAAAAAACTACTATGATGAAATCGAATGATGGAAAGCAAATCTTATATAGTTTAAACCTATACTTTGTTAATTTCCAAGGAATAATATATATCGTTGGCATGTTGCTTATCATTAGCAATCATAGGTCATAAGGTTATTTGAAATGATAGACTGTAAAATGTTTTGTGCAGCGCTGACTTAAGGTTTCGACTCACTCTTGTTGAAATTTTTGGAAGGGCACGTGGATAGGATTACATCCATTTGTTGGTTGACTTAAAACCTTGCAAACCCTACTCCTTTGCATTTCAAACCGAGGTTTCTCCTTCTTGCTAGCCGAGCTGTGAGCTCATGGCCATGAGAGGCTTGGAACCACCTTAACATTGGCATTTCACCTGCAAATGCTATATTGTGACTACTGGGTAAAGTCGTTTATGGTTTGGGTTCTCATGTGTGTTGAAAATTACATCGCAAGTGTGGTTGTTGGTTTTTCATTGTGGTCCGAAGACTGTACTTGTCTCAATCCTGTAACTGGTCACACATAGCTTCTGCATTGTAGACTTGAGTCGGTTTTCTTGCTTTCTCCTTCGCAGAGGTGACTTCAAGGTTTCTTGCCTTTCAGTTCAGTGCCAACGTGGCCTGGTGTGTCCATCTCTTCTTAGTTTCGACTCCAAGTTAACAGGTAATACTTACCCTATCTCAGTTTTCTTTTTCATTTGTTTATCCTTACAAGGGTTTTTATCATTTTATGAAAACAAGTATTTAAAAATTTTTGGTTTGGAACTTGCGGGTTCCTACTACCAGCTCCAATACTGTAGGTGGAAACAAGCTCATACTTCAGTCCTTCCATGGGATTCCAAATGGGTAAGCCCCGATTCCATCAAGGGTTCTTCCTACATGAGGTTATGGTTGTTGGAAGTGGTTCCTATGGTTGAATTGCACAACCTTGGTTCTTTGTTAGTTATGTTTTAAAGCTTGTTTATTGCTTGTCAAAGTTTTTAGAAACCCTTATGGGTACTTTGTGCAGGGTGAAGAAGGGTCTGGAAGCCATGATGTAAAATGGTTTTTTTAAAAGATGTTTTTAGCCTTACGGCCTGAACAATGTAAATGATTTCATTTTTTCTAAAAGATCCCAGCTCTGAACTCAGAGAGGCTTGTCGACCTCTACCTAGTTTACCTCAGTTTTTACAGTAGGTTTCAGTTGGTGAAGGAAGACTGTGAAACAGTCGGGGTTGTAAATGTGAATAGGATTTTGTTCTCCTCTAAACAAAACATCTTGATATTGTTTAATATAAATAGATTGTGTGCATTTTGGTTTTATTAGCAGGCGATTCTATATTTGCAATTGGTTTAATTAATATTGGATTATTTTAATTTCTGATTTCAATAATTTGTATATGTAATATTTTTCATTATTACCCTGTATTTATGATGATTTCCAATGCACAGTTTATGGAAAAATTACTATGTTTTAAAAAGTGATATTTATTTTGGTTTTGGCTTTTAAAGGGTTAATTATTATATAAACCCTACAGTTTGATAATAGGTAATAGATAATAGCATTACTTACAGATAATGATTCGATACTAACTCAGTTTATTTAATAATTTCCTTAATGATTTTTACAGTTTGTTTTTAATTTTCAGTTAAGAAGAATTAGGGTTTTAATGCTGCATATTTGAAAATAGAATATATTTATCTATCGGTAACTTCTGTGGTGTTAAAAGGATTATAGTAGAATCCTTCTGTCTTAGACAAAGACACACAGTGTCTAGAGTTGAATGTTGTAAAAATGTTTCTACAAATTTTTTTTACCTGGTTTTTAGATGTTAGCCTACTTACTTTACTTATGTTTAATTTTTAAACTATAATCTCTATATTTTATAAGAATACTAATACTAGATTTATTCTATAATAATATTATTACTATTATTTTACATACCTATCTTTTAGTTTAACTGAAGTAAATAAATATAGACAATATTTAATACTTCTTTACAGTAGCAATCATAAGAAAACTAAGTAAAATCTAGTTACCGTTTTCATTCAAGTAAAATAATCATCTTATTCACCTAAACACCCAGCTGTACTAGAGTACTTCCTAAATCAGGCATGGAAAAATATAGTTTGGAAATTCTAATTCTATCTATTTCACATTTTACATATTCATTTCTATTCCTAACATAATCCGTAACTTACCAAGTCTAACATTACACAGTTACTCCTTTCTTCATAAACCCTAAAATACTAACATGCTTGTAGTTAGGAACTGATAAACATTTTACTAAAGATAGTAAACAAATATAATAACATAAGGACAAATAGAACCTGTCAATGATAAGATGACAATAGCTTAAGGAGGTTGTTCCTCCCAACCAAACTCTTGGAGAGCACTTACAAACTTAGCATAAAATATAACACAATGTTCCTCGAATAACATTAAATTGCTTTTGCAAATTGGGGCATGCGACATACACACACCATTAAATTATAACATCGTTCTCGATGTTATTTATTCCTCATCCTTAGAGTTCCCCTGAAATAGAATTGGATATGCATCCCGCATATGACTTTCCAATTCCTAGGTGGCTTCCTCTGGCCTAAGGTGCTTCCATTGCACCTTCACTTGACCAATGGTGCGGTTCTGAAGTGAGATCTCCCTTCGCTCAAGTATACAATCCGGTTCCACCAGAAAATCTCCTTGAGGTTCCACCTACACATCATTCCAATTAATAACATGAGTAGCATCATGTACATATTTTTTTAATACAGAAATGTGAAAAACATTCTGAACTCTTAAATTTGGTGGTAAAGCTAATTGATAGGCTACCTATCCGATCCTGGACAGTATTTTAAAAGGACCTAAATATTGAGGTGCTAGTTTGGCACAGATACCCAGCCTTGGAGAACTCTTTTTGGGTCTCACCTTAATGAAAACATGTTCGCCTACCTGGAACTCCTTTGGAGTTCGTTTAAGGTCTGCATGACTTTTCTGTCGATCTTGCACAATTTTCAGATTACCTTGTACCTGTTTTACAATTAATTCCATTTCTTTCAATAATTCAGGTTCTAATACTAACTTGCCCACTGGATTACTCCAAGAGATGGGAGTATTGCATTTCCTTCCATACAGAATTTCGAAAGGACTATACCTACCTGAAGCTTGATAATGATTATTGTAAGGAAATTCTATCAGGTGTAAATAATCCTCTCATTTACCTCGCTGCTCCTTTATGTACATTCTAAGTAGATCTTCCAGTACTTGATTTACTCTTTCAGTCTATCCATCAGTTTGAGGATGGAAAAAGGTACTAAAATTTAACGTGGTATTTAATCTTTTAAACAAGGATCTCCAAAAATTACCTGTAAATTTAGGGTCTGGGTCTAAAATTATCACCTTCGGTATTCCATGCAACCGAAAAATTTGTTTTAAGAAAATATCAGCAATATTTGCAGCTTTATAAGTAGTTTTCACAGGTATAAAATGGGATGCTTTACTCAATTTGTCAACCACTACCATTATTGAGTCATTTAAGTTCTGATTTTTAGGCAGTCCAGTAGCAAAATCAAGGCTAATTATCTCCCATTTCCAGCTATGGATAGGCAAAGGCTGAAGTAGCCTAGCTGGATGCCGATGTTTAGTTTTTACTTGTTAACATTCAAAGCATCTAGAAATATATTCTGCCAGTTCAATATTCATGTTTGGCCAGAAATAATATTTTCTTAGCATGGTTATAGTATTCTGATAACCTGGATGCCTTGAATAAGGAGTTTTATGAATTTCGTTTAAAATTAATAACTTAATATTAGGTACATTAGGTACATATAATCTGTCTTTATACAGTAATAATCCTTTTTCATTCAAGCTATACCCTGTACTTAGACTTTCTATTAGATTTTCTTTTACTTTTTCTTATAACTTTAGGTAATTTTCATCTTGTTCTATTCCCGCTTTAAGCTGTTCTTCCAAATCTGTTGTATAAGTGCTGATAGCTGCTAGAAAATTCAGCTTTGCATTTCTACTTAATGCATTAGCAACTTTATTCTCCTTTCCTTTGATGTGTTGAATTTCAAAATCGTATTCACTTAGAAAATCTAGCCACCTAGCTTTCCTAGCATTCAAGTTAGGTTGATCTAACAGATATTTCAATCCTTTATTATCCGTCATTAAGATAAACTTCCTTCAAATTAAATGATGATGCCACATCTTTGAAGCGTGTATAACAACAGCTAATTCTAACTCATAGGTCGCATAATTTTTTTCATGAATCTTCAGTTTCCTAGACTCATAAGCAATGACATGTCCTTCCTGAGTCAATACTTCACCTAAATTATCATTGCATGCATCAATACATACTATAAAATATTTATTAGGGTCAACAATTCTTAAAATTGGTGCATTGGTTAATAAGGTTTTTAACATTTTAAAACTGTCTTCGCACTTCTGATTCCAACTAAATTTATTCCCCTTTTTCTGCAAAGAGGTTATCGGATTTGCAATTCTCGAAAACCCTTAACTGATTCCATCTTAATTTATTCCTCTCATTTTATTTCTTAATTGATTCCATCTCTGATTTTAATTCTTTAACTGTTTGTAGTAGTTCGAAAAAATTATTGGTTATATCTTCTTGTATAGGTTCTTTTTGTAGATTATCTCCTTCAATGTAAGGATATTCCTCATCTGCATATTCTTCCAATTTTTCCATGCCTGTCATTAACTCAGAAACAAATTTCTCTGTGTGTATCATTCAAAGAAAACATCAACATAATTATTTAAATTTATTGTTCCAAATAAGCAAGTTGAGCTTCATTAAGGCCTAGTGTTTGAACCTTGTGCTCTGATACCACATGTAAAACCCAAAATTTCATAAAAAATAATTTTTTTTAAAGTGACATAAAATGTCCAAAGTCGCAGCTAAGTAACTGCTAACAGTTACTGGAAAATGAAACTGTTTATAAGAGATCAAGGGTTTCTTTCATTAAGAGAAATTGTAAACTAAAGGATGTAATCTTAAACACCTATGTTAGTACTATTAATGACTTAACAGCTTTAAGTTTATCATATTTAAAAAAGGTCTTGCATTTAGCTGCTGCTAGATATACTGATGATTTACTTTTGTCAAGTAGGTAAGAATTCTTGTTTGAGATCGGGGCTTACTTAGCGTTCTGCTAACTCAATTGGACTACTGGTTCTAACAAGTTTAGTAGGTAAGCGTAAGATCCTGTAGGTGTTATTTTAAATTACGTCGAGAAAATTACTCTCCTATCATGTCAATATGCTAGTTTAAGAAAAGGTTAAAATATGCTGCTTGTCTTCGAGGAGGTAATGTAAATTCTTTTTCGTTGTTATGAATCTATGAATGTATTTATAACTAACGCCATATTGAATTTCCATCAAAAACATAAAAAATGGTTTACATTACAAGAGCAAGTACTTACCAAAGTTCCTTCAAAAGTATGATGATTATCTTCCAAAAGTATATAGTACATTATTAGCTTTCTTGTGTTTACAGTACTGGTTATTAGAGAGCATAGAGCTCATGGTTTTGGTTTAAGTTTACTTCAATTGCTTAGTGATCTCGTAGCTATTCTCATTTCATTACTCAAGGTGTCCTTCTCTTAAAGCATGAACAAGTTCCTATGTTTTTCAATTATAAAAATAACAATGAGTTATTAGACTCTTTATGAGAAACTCTCCATTATTGTTAGTCTTCAGTCTCTTGAAGAATCCCTCAATAAACAACATAAAGCTTTTGTTTTGAGAAGTTTAAGGATTTTCCTTTTTACTATAGTCATAAGCTATGTTATAACCATACCATACTTATTCTTACTAGTTCTAAAACTACGCCATACAAATTCGACTTGTTTGCAAGCATCAAGATCTTCTGGGATAAAATAGTATCCAAGTTGTAACCATAGTACTATAGTATTTATGTTATAACAATAGTATTTTAATTATAACAATTGTATTAAGTTATAACCTAAGGTAGAATTTCCTACCAAACAACTACTATGATGAAATCAAATGACAGCAAGCAAATCTCATATAGTTTAAACCTATACTTTGTTAATTTCCAAGGCATAATATATATCGTTGGCATGTTGCTTATCATTAGCAATCATAGGTCATAAGGTTATTTGAAATGATAGATTGTAAAATGTTTTGTGCAGCGTTGACTTAAGGTTTCGACCCACACTTGATGAAAGTTTTGGAATGGCACGTGGATAGGATTACATCCATTCATTCATTGACTTAGAACCTTGCAAACCCTACTCCTTTTCATTTCAGATCAAGGTTTCTTTTTATTGCTAGCCGAGTTGTGAGCTCGTAGCCATGAGAGGCCTTTAACCACCTTAACATTGGCATTTCACCTGCAAATGCTATATTGTGATTGCTGGGTAAAGTCGTTTATGGTTTTGGGTTCTCCTGTGTGTTGAAAATTACATCGTGAGTGTGGTTGTTGGTTTTTCATTGTGGCTCGAAGACTGTACTTGTCTCAATCCTGCAACTTCTCACACATAGCTTCTACATTGTAAACTTGTGTCAGTTTTCTTGCTTTCTCCTTCGGAGAGGTGACTTCAAGGTTTCTTTCCTTTTAGTTCGGTGCCAACGTGGCCTAGTGTGGCCATATCTTCTTAGTTTTGACTCCAAGTAATAGGTAATACTTACCCTATCTCAGTTTTCTTTTTCATTTGTTTATCCTTACGAGGGTTTTTATCATTTTATGCAAACAAGTATTTAAAATGATTTGGTTTGGAACTTGCAGGTTCCGGCTACCGACTCCAATACTGTAGGTGGAAATGAGCTCATACTTCAGTCCTTCTATGGCATTCCAAATGGGTAAGCCCTGGTTCCATCGAGGGTTCTTCCTGCATGAGGTTATGGTTGTTGGAAGTATTTCCTATGGTTGAATTGCACGGCCTCGGTTCTCTGTTAGTTATGTTTTAAAGCTTGTTTATTGCTTGTCAAAGTTTTTAGAAACCCTTATGGGTGCTTCGTGCAGGGTGAAGAAGGCTCTGGAAGCCGTGATGTAAAATGTTTTTTTTAAAAGATGTTTTCAGCCTTACGGCCTGAACAATGTAAATGCTTTCGTTTTTTTTTAAAAGAGCCCAGCTCTGAACTCAGAGCGGCTTGTCGACCATAGTCTAGTTTACCTCAGTTTTTAGAATAGGTTTTAGTTGGTGAAGGAAGACTGTGAAACAGTCGGGGTTGTATATGTGAATGGGATTTTGTTCTCATGTCAGCAAAATATCTTGATACTGTTTAATTTAAATATATTTTGTGCATTTTGGTTTTATTAGCACGTGATTCTGTATTTGCAATTGGTTTCATTAATATTGGATTATTTTAATTTATGATTTCAATAATTTGTATATGTAATATTTTTCATTATTACCCTGTATTTATGATAATTTCCAATGCATAGTTTATGGGAAAATTACTGTGTTTTTAAAAGTGATATTTATTCTGGTTTTGGCTTTTAAAGGGTTAATTATTATATAAACCCTACAGTTTGATAATAGGTAATAGATAATAGCATTACTTACAGATAATAGTTCGATACTAGCTCGGTTTATTTAATAATTTCCTTAATGATTTTTACAGTTTGTTTTTAATTCTCAATTAAGAAGAATTAGGGTTTTAATGCTTCATATTTGAAAATAGAATATATTTATCTATCAGTAGCTTCTGTGGTGTTAAAAGGATTATAGTAGAATCCTTCTGTCTTAGACAGAGACACACCGTGTCTAGAATTCAATGCTGTAAAAATGTTTCTACAAATGCTTTTTACCTGGTTTTTAGATGTTAGCCTACTTACTTTACTTATGTTTAAATATTAAACTATAATCTCTATATTTTATAAGAATACTAATACTAGAATTATTTATATAATAATATTATTACTATTCTTTTGCATGCCTATCTTTTAGTTTAACTGAAGTAAATAAATACATACAATATTTAAGATACTTCAAATTGATATCATATTCTTCTATTTCTAAACCTTATGTGAAAATAGTGGGAAACACAGAAATCTCACCATCTGAGCAGGAAAATTGAGATCAAATGACTTGTAGATGGGCCAAAATCCAACAGTCAAGACCGTTACAGTCAATTCTATTCCAGGATGTGCATGCATTTTGTCATCGAGATATTTTTGAAATTTTGGTTGGTTCTCCCGTGCCAAAGTCAAATCAGTAAGATGAAAATAAATATATGGATTAGAACAATATGAATCTAACAGCTTTAAATTATTTCTTAGGTTTTTAATTATAAATACACAAGATGTAAGCATTATGCAGGCTTACAAAAAAAACAATCTTCATTGGTTTTATTTTCAACATTTCCTCTCACTCATCAGTTGCTTCTTGGATTTTATCTTTTTTTGTAAACTGTACTTTCTCTACAGAAGTCTTTAGGCTTTCATGAATACATGATATGGATTTCCCATCATCAATCTCTGCAATAAAGTCCTCTTTCTCTGTACCTTTATCATCATACTTCTCACATAACTCTTTCACTGCATCTACCATTCATCCGTCATAGTTGTAGTTTTCATTTTATCACAAGTTGCAACTCACATCCAAAATTTGTTCAAGGAGATTTGGCAAATTTTCCAGAGGGCATATAAACCAAACTGTTCCACATTTTTAAAACATGTAAGTTCCTACATGTTTTTTGGGGAAAGGAATACATGGACACACTCTCCATGGGACATCAAGGAAGGGTTTTCAAAATTTCACCCCCAAATCCAAAATTTGCATCACCTATTACTAAGCAAAAACCTAGTTTAAGAAATTGTCAAGTACATAATTTTCATGGCCTTGAATCCATCGGCTATGGGTGATCCTAATTGGACTCCCTTGTCACGAATGCATAAGGCTCAACCCTTCATCCATTGGAGCTCTGGTTTTCATTTTATTATGAGTTGCCACTCACATAGAAAAGTAATTCAAAGCCATTTTTCAAATTTGTTATAGGGATATAAACCAAATCGATCGATATATTTAAAATCAATAAGCTCTTACATGTTTGTTTGGGAAAGGAATACATGGACACACTCTCCACGGAAAATCAAGGTAGGTTTTCAAAATTTCACCCCTAAATCCAAAAGTTACATAGCCACTTATAATGTCTTACTGAGGAAAACCCTAGTTTGCAATATCATGGACTAAAACCATAGTTTATAGGTGGTTGAAAGAGAGAGGGTAGTGCCTAAAGTAGTTTTAGGATTATGGAGACAAATAGGGAAATATTCATGATCTTTTTTCTCATGAGATAAGGACATAAAATGAATATAAAATAAATAAGCCACAACTATTCAATCATGTTGTCCACAAATGCAAAAAATTACTTTGATGAACCCTAATGAATAAATAATTTTTAACATGCAAGAGGGTGTGTTTTACAAATATATAATGTAATTTTGCATCCAACTCTATTAAAGAAGAAATATGCATCATTGTTATTTTTGGAATTAAATGCAAATACTATGAAAGGGAAATAACCCACAATCAAGCATTTGTAAGAAAAGAACATTGTTACACGGAATTTAGCACTTCATAACATATTTGTGCAAGTATTTTTGAGCATTGATAAGAATAAAATTAGATTTAAAACATGTGTGTTTGAAATTTGAACTCCAAACAGCCTTAAAAAAATACTCCAAAATATAGTACTCTATTATTTCCACAAACTTGCAATCAACATTACAATGGGAGGGAGCTTTCCTTATATAGAGTTAGAGCTCAAAACCATCCAAAATAGACAAAACAATCCCAAAATAGACAGAACAATTGGGGTGTCTCTTCTAGTATCAAACTAACTCATCCTCTAAGGCACATTAATATGTCAAAACCCTAGATCCATGAACAAAGGAGGCATGGTACCATGTGCAATTATAGATCCATGTTCAAGGTCATTAAAATAACCTCTAAATCCCTAGAATAAGAGGACAACCCCATAAATTATGCAATGTATGGTGGTAAAACCTTCATATATATGTGCCATAGAACAAGGGTCAAGAGAATGCTCCACATAACTAATTTATCAACCATGTGAAGGGACATAATCCAAAGGTAAAGAACCATCATAAAATTTCCTAGGGTTCTCATACACCAAGTGAATACTAATGCTATGTTAGCCAATATAGCCATCATCAAAGAATTTTTGTAAAAGAATAATTCTCCCTCCAAATGATGAGTCAACATGTAAATATGCCATCACAATACAATAAATGCTTCATATCCAAGCTGCAAATATCATGAAAGTCTACAATATAGTCATTAACATGTCAATCCACCCATGAAACATATGCAAAATGAGGAGTGTACCATTAAATGAGCCACAAGTCATGTTAATCAGTCCATATATGAGAGAAGTATGCCTCATCACTCATCCATCAAGTGAATAACAATGATCTGTCAACCAATATAGCCATTGGAAAAGGCTTTTGTCATCAAGGAATTTGTGCAAAGGAATAATGCTCTCTCCAAATGACGAGTCATCATTCTAAATATGACATCACAATTCTATGCCTCATATCCAATATGAAAAACTCATGAAAGTAAACAATATAGTCATTAGCATGTTGATCCACCCATGAAACATTTGAAAAATGAGGAGCATACTATTAAATGAGCCATAAGTCATGATAATCAATCCATATATGAGAGAAGTATGCCTCACATAACCATGGTGGTGAACCAAAATTAACCAATGATGGAATAATCACCAATCAAAGCACTTGGTGGACTAATATAGATTCTAGAGATGAGTAAATAAACAACTCCCATGAAAACTTCTTCACATCCTAGTGTTAAACAAATATATTGCCACAAGTGAAGCAACTATATGGAAGTGTCCACAAGAAATCCTGAGTAAAGTTAGTTTCATCCTTTCCTTGACATTTGGCTGGCAAATTATTTTTGAACTTCAAAGTGAATGCCTGAGCATTAGTAGCAACACAGAAACAACTGCAAAACAAGACATAACAAAATGAAATCATAAACCAAAACTTGCATCTACTTATAAAAGCAAAACCAAATCCTATATTTTGAAGACCAAGGTGACCAACTTGACATGTGAGAGACCATAGATAAGATTATCTCAATAGATTAAAACCAAAGGCATTTATCCAGCAAGTTTGGATAATTTCTTCTAATGAATGTATTGCTATGTTCACATTGCCCTCTTATCGCACTGACTGTTTAAGTGGTCTGGAAGGGTTTCAGGATTCATGCAACTACTCTTAACTCTGTGGATATATCTCTGCTCTAGAGTACACCCTCTCTAGAAGTATGATTTCTTCCTTTTTAACTGTAGAGATAGAGTATATGTTTAAAAAAAACTTTGCATACATTGGGTTGTAATGGACTGTAAGTAATTTGTTCTATGACTTTGACAAACAGTTGTAGTGTATATTGTTGAATGTAGCAGTAGTTGTTCAATCCTTATGATGATCATCCTTAGATGTTTTAGAAGTAAGTTCTTATAGAATATGTAACATTTACCATCCACAACATTTAAGCTTGTAAAATAAAATGCTACAGTAATAATATAAAGCATAAATCATACTTTTAATGCCAAATTTCCAAAAGTGGATTTTACTCAAAAATAAGGTGAATGGATGCAAAGAGTCTCACCAGAAGCAAGAATTTGGGTTGTAGTGTGCTAAAGTTTTTAGGAATAACAGGTTAGCCTCTTATATGCCTGAAATGTAATTGTAAAAAAATAGGCATACTAAATTTGCAATACCAATTACCATAAAATCATAGTACTGTATGATTTAATTTTAATGAAAATCCAAAAGACATGGTTTCTAATTTTTGTGGGTTGTTTTCCTCCTTCTCTTAGAGAGACATTTTGATCCGTTAAATACCAAGCAATCCATTGTTTGTCGAAGCAAAATATGGATCACGGGAAAAATAAGTATCAAATAAAGGACATATCTAACCCTAATAATGTTAAGAATGGAACTAAAAGTAATTTTTCAAGGTCTTTTTCAAAATTTGATACAATATCAGAATTTGTAGACTTCCCAAATAGAATATAACTTGATATTGCAGAAGATTGATAAACCAAAACATTAAGAACTATGGTGATCCTTCCAACCCTGTTCATCTTGGCAGGGATATTTACTCTTGTAGGGTCTTTGATAATTCCTATGATAGGTATTAGAATGTCACAATATGAGGATGTTTTGGGTGCACACATAGTTGTCAAAAATAGGATACAAAACTCCTATGCACAAGTTTTTGTTCACTTATACTAGTGGATATCTGTTTGGTGAGAGCAAATATCTCGAGCATTTTTTCTTTTAGTCAGATGGGGTGAGCTACAATAGACGGTGCTTGTAATCGCTGACTTGAGATTCACATTCTCTTATATATGCATCAACTCAGATAATCTATGATACATCTATTGATAAATAAGTTTACCTAATTCCATTCAAGGTAAAGGTAAATACATATATTATGTAGCCATTAATATAGCCCTAGCCATGGATACTTCCTTGCATTTTGTTATAGATCAGCCACACATTGAAATGAAATATGTATCCATTGGTCATGCCTGGGATTGCCACAATAAGATCCAAAATCGTCATTTTGGTCCCAATATTAGGAAGCATCCAAGGCCCTGTGTTCTTACCCTTTATAAGCCTACCAAAGGAAATTATTGAATACAGAACAAAAAAAGAAATGAAAGTGCAACATATGTAGTAGATGTGAATTTCAATGGATCTATATTCGTAAGAACAAAGAGAGGTGCCAGAAAAAATACCATTGTAATGAAAACTATTATGAATCACATCATTAGCATGTGATTTATCACCTTAGCAAAGGGCTTGCTGGACCTACGTTGGGTTATTCCCATGGACATTTATCTTATCCTTAGGTCCATCCTCCCGTGAACTTGTTGCCACTGGCCTTAGTGCCATCCTCAACCTCCTCAACTACAAGTCCACTCTTCAAACCGAAAAAAATCCCTGAGCTTTGCATGGTTCTGTCGCTTTCCCCAGCCACCTTGGTTCAAATTCTGATTTCGAATCATCGTAGGGATAGGTCTAGAACAAAGAGAGGTGCCATAAAAAATACCGTTGTGATGAAAACTATTAGTCTCTGATTTCTCCACCAACCTTCCTTTCCCATCCTTTGATAAATAATACCTCACCTTGGAATTGCCATTGCTGCTGACTGCCATATTCAAACAGGCATGCTGCCAGATAAAGATTGTCTTTACTGGGAGACAGAACATATTATATAATTTCAGGGACGTCAAAAATCCTACAACAAGCCTGGTCAAAAAACCGACGACCATGAAGGTCGAAAAACTGACGTTGCTTCAAGATCTCAAAAACAAATCATACAAAACAATACTTTTCATCATTGCAATCCAACAAAAAATACTTTCTGTCGGATGTCGTTGGATTTTGTTGTCGGATTTTGGGATCAAATCCTGTTGTGAATTGTTAATTATTTATTACTTGGAATAATTATTTTTTAAAATATTCTGACAATAAATTCAAAATGATTGTAATGGATTATTACTATTGAATAATTAAAATACTGAAAGGAATCCGAAATGAAGTAGTTGTTAAAAGACTGTTTGCTGACCCACAAGGGGAAATGACATATGTAAAAAGCTGTAGAGTGAGAAATCAAGTGATGCAAGAGGAATCTTCCCCAAAATCAAGTTAAGACTCCTTATGGAGTGCTAAAGTGAAGGAGGCTCATAGATGACCAAGTCCTAGGCAAAATACTGTAAAATAGTATGTCCATCGAATAAGCATGAGACTGGAGATGGATGGGGAAATAATCTATTGATGCAAAGAGATGTCGCATTTATTGGTTAAATTTACATTTAATTTTGATATTTAAAGAGATACCAAAGATTAAAAAGAATAAATAAATAGTTTCTTATGATTTATCATGAAGTGGAAAGTTAATTTTAAACCATCCTTTTTTTAATAAATCTTATCATAATATACTTAGAAAAATCATAAAAAAATAATAATAACTTAACATAATACGATAAATTCTTTAATGAAAATTTATTGGTTAAATTTACATTTAATTTTGATATTTAAAGAGATACCAAAGATTAAAAAGAATAAATAAATAGTTTCTTATGATTTATCATGAAGTGGAAAGTTAATT
>LPNX010390619.1:0-16152 GCA_001517045.1 Pseudotsuga menziesii
GAGTTGGTGTTGTAAGGGTTGGGGTTGTTGAGTCGGACGAATCTGTCGGGGTGACGATGGGGTTTTGGTCGACGGAGCTTGTGCTCCCGTCGGGTGTCGACTCTGTATCGTCGAAGAGCAGATTGTTGATAATTTGTCTTCTTATTGACCCACTGTCACTTTGCGTGCTCAAGTCTGACTCTTTTGTATCTTCTGAAGTTGTGTGTGGCAGGGGGGGTGCTCCTTCATGTGTCGGCAGGAGCAAGTGGATACTACGAAAGGAAGGTGCCGTTTGAAAGGTCACCCAATTTCCTTCGATCGGTCGACGTATGACAAGGTGTCGACCCGGGTATGGTTCATCGCCTAGTCGGCTCCAGAGTGTGATGTCGCCAGCTCTTAGTCGAAGGTCATCTTCAATGATAGTTTGTATTCTGGTACGCGGACTTACTGTGGAAAGGGTTACGCCTTCGTCGGGAACAATTAGTTGGAGAGCTTCTGGCTGCTCTATCCACATTTCGTCATCTCCAGGGGACGCCGCTTCGTGTTCTTCGCCTTCTGTGCGTCGGTCATGACCCGACTCTGGCGGTACTTCATCATGGTTGGTCTCCCTAGGGTTTTGCTACAACTCTGCGGCCCTTTCTCTTCTGGCTTCCCTTTTCTTCTGTCTTTCATCCCTTTCGATTCTCTTAATGTCCGACATACTGTAGTACAATACTATGCCTTCAGTTCCTCTTCGGTCGATTCTGCATTACTGGCGACGACGACTCTGGTCGACTAGGATCCACTATGCTCTAGTTCCGACACACGACCAGCTACCCCCCCATGGCCTACCCGACTCTTTTTAGAAAGCTCGGATAGTGACTACTTACTCAGGAAGTATTCCCACTCCCTTTCAGCAATGAATTTTTCCCACTGCTTTTGCTTCTCCGCCCAATTAATGTTTGAGGGTGGGTCTAGTAATAGAGGTCGAGGTTCAACAATGTGCCCGACTCCTTTCTCTATTAAAAACTTGAACAGTAAAGCTGGCAAGGAACACAGGAATTGAGCAGTAAATTCTGTGAAAAATTTCTGTCGGACGGTTTCCACAGAAGTCCTGTCTTCGACGGCTTGTTCCTCGCAGAAGTCGTCGGCTATCTTTTCGAACCACTCCGAGAGATTCGTACGTCCTCCTCGGATCAGTTTCTGGAGTAACTGTGCTTCTTTAGCGTCGTCCGGCTTTCTCATCCAAAAGCTGCTTCAATAGGTGGGGCACGGATTCGACAAATTTTTCGTGAGTTTCAGTGAAAAATCGGGCTTTTGCTTCTGCGACTGTCAATCTGTTCCTCCTTGCGTAATTTTGTAGGTAGTTAGCAAGTTTTCGTTCCCACCAGTCCTTGATCTCCTGCTCGGGTATCATATGTTAGCCTATATTCCAGTTATGTACTACCGGCAACAGAACCAATGTTGTAATCTCTAAGATCACATAAGGTTACCAATAATACATACAACAATATACACAGATGCAAGAGACAAGAACTGATAACATGAACAGATTATATTATTCTCAATAGATCATACAAAGCCAAGAACTGAACTACATTCTTGAGTGGCTCAACAGCCTAATATACAGGTTACAAACAGTTACAATCATAACTACCTGTCGGTTCACCGAACCGACACGACTATTAGTTAACAGACTAACTACTGTGTTTACTCGGCCGACCGACGTAGTCGGTACCTCGACTTAGTCGGCTGATCGACTAAGTCGGTCTTCGTTCAAGTCGACTTATGTCGACTTGCTCCTTCTACAGGGACTAAGTCTTCAATTTTGGGTTGAAGCCATAATTGTGCAAATTACATAGTTAATCGTACCCCCACTAAAGCTTTATAAGGTATCACACCGAAAGAAGCATGGAGTAAAATTAAACCAGATGTAAGTCACTTCTGTGTGTTTGGTAGTGAAGCATGGGCTCACATCCCAGATGAAAAATGGAAAGAATTGTAGCCTAAAAGTGAAAAGTGCATATTTGTAGGATATTTTGAAGATATAAAAGGTTGTAGACTTCTTCAACCACATTCTCATGATATAATAATTAGAAAAGATGTTAAATTTGATGAAAATCTCTTGGCCTTGAAGCCTAACTTAACGTTTGTGCCATCTTTGGCCTGCAAGCATGATTCGACGATTGTTCTTTCTTCTACTTCCAACTTCCTTGACATTTTTCCAACTCTAGTCTCTGATGATGACAGTGAGGATGAAAATCCACTTTCGCCTGCTCATGCTCCTCTAATTTCACCGTCACAATTGCTTCCTTGATGGGTCCGTTCAACATGTGAAGTAGCTAGTGATCTTTTCAGTGATCCTAGAGATCAACATAGAACACGTTCTTAGTGCCAGCGAGCCTCTTCTCTTTTGGCTCAAGTTTCAGAAAATTACGATCCAAATACTTTTGCATAAGCTTCAGGAAATCCAGATTGGAATGTAGCTATGGATGAAGAATATCGGTCTTTAATGGCGAACAATACTTGGGATCTTGTACCTCTTCCAAAAGGAAGAAAAATTGTCAGATGTAAATGGGTCTATAGAACTAAGTATGCATTAGATGTAAGTATTGAAAGAATTAAAGCAAGATTAGTTTCCAAAGTTTTTTCCCAAGTTGAAGGGATTTACTACAATGAAACCTTTGCTCATGTCACATAAATGAACTCGATCTTCCTTGTTCTTTCCCTTGCATCCTTATATAAATGGGAATTCCATCAAATGGATGTCAAGTATGCATTCTTACATGGTTATTTACAGGATGAAATTTACATGGAACAACCTCCTGGATATGTTTATAATAACTCTATCCTTATTTGGCGCCTTAAGATATCCTTATATGGCCTTAAGCAAGCGCCTAGAGCTTGGTATGCCAAAATGGAGAGCTTTCTACTTGACACTGGTTTTTCTAGATGCCATTCTGACCCCAATATTTATACCAATAAAGTAGGAAACCATCTCATCATACTTGTTCTATATGTTTATGATCTTATTCTTACTACTAGTGACCCTAAGCTTTTAACCCATGTGAAATCCAATATTAAGCAAAATTTTGAAATGTCAGACTTAGGACATTTTCATTATTTACTTGGTCTCCAAGTCTTGCAAACAAAAGAAGGAATCTGTCTTTCTGAGTCTAAGTATGCTTGTGACCTTCTTCGTCACTTTCACATGGAATATTGTAAACCAACCCCTTCTCCCTTCCAATATGGAGTCAAACTTTCTGCCACTTGTACTTCACCTAAAGTAGATGTCACCTTGTATCGTCAGCTTGTTGGTAGTCTCTTATACTTGACTCATTCTCATCGTGACCTTTATTTTTTCGTTGGTCGTGTTCCCCGCTATATGCAAACACCTCATGAAAGTCACCGAAAAGTAGCAAAAATAGTACTTCGATAGATTCAGGGTACATTTCAGTTTCAGATTCATTACAATACAAGGGGGACTCCTTTGTTGGTTGGTTTCACTGATTCATATTGGGTCGATGATCCTGATGATCAAAAGTCTACTACAAGTTCTGTTTTCAGTTTGGGATCTAGACATGTCACTTGGGATTGTAAGAAACAACAACCTCTTTCTCTTTCTTCGGCAAAAGAAGAATATTGAGCCGTAGTTAATGTCATTCAGTAAGCTTTATGGCTTCGACAGATCCTTTCAGAGTTTGTATTCAAGCAGTAGCAGCCTAATCCACTTTGGTGCGATAATAAAAGTGCCATCAAGCTCGCCAAAGATCCAGTTCAACATCAACACAACAAACAGATTGAGCTACATATGCACTTCATCAGAAATCTTGTTCATGATCACATTATTGAAGTGCTCTTTTTCCCTACAGATGATCAAGTTGCAGACATCTTCACCAAGTCTCTTACAAAAGCGAATATTTCTAAATTTCGATCTATGTTATAAGTTCAGGAATTTTCCATTAAGGGGGGATAGTCTCTAACGCCTCTTCCTTCTCCTAATAGTGTCACTTTTCTAAATCCTTCAATCCTAACCCATGTTGTTCTTAAGGGGGTGTGTTAGGATATTTAGACACTTAGGAGTTAGTTAAGATCAACTTGTTATAATATATCTGTTAGGAAAAGTGTGTTTCTTTAGTATGCATTAGTATGCATTTGTAAAGATCTAATCCTAAGGTCACGATATGTTCTAGACATAGAGTGATCCGACGGTTCATCTTCTCTTAGATCATAACTACCTTTGATATGTGGCTTAACACCCGATTGGTCCATGATATCTATTTAAAGAGCATGGAGGTTCATTGTCTAGTTGATCGATTATGAGAATCTCATTTGTAAGTTTCTTTATTTTGCATAATAAAATGACCTAATTAGCTATTTGGTTGGGGTCGTGGAGTGTTTCCATTTCGAGGGTTTAAACCACATGAAAAAATCGGTGTGTCGATCTGTGAGATATTTGTGTGAGTGGATTCTCTAGGTGTTCGGTCTTTTGGGAGTACCCTGTGTACCCGAGCATGAAGCACCAAAAAATTAGTGCCAATCCAACAAGGAAAAATGGAGTCAAGTTATCCAAGAGGACAAGTTCTTGGATGGTTAGAGAAACAACGATTGCATATGCATGCATAAATGAAACCCTAACATATTGAAAAATGAGTAGAAATAGACTAGGAGGGCCCAAGAAGGAGCCACATTTAAACATTGTTAACTAGGGTGTGTATTATGCAATGAACTATTATTAGCAATGAATCTAGAAATATGATAGAAACAATTTAATACATTCATGCATAAATCATCAAAGGGAAATAGAGGCAACACTCCTAAATAGAACCCTTCAAATGAGGTAAATAACCCTTATAACATGGCCCTAATCAAACAAGTTATAACAACTCTAAAATTAACCAACAACATAGAGAAATAGGAACACAAGCCACAATATGAGAACAAACCCTTACAATTTAAATTACACCAAAAATATATATATCCATTAACCTCCAAAGAGAGAGAACTCCCTAAATCCAAACATGAGGATAGAAGGAGAAAGAAAATCCTTATATAGCTTTAAGCTTCTCTTCCTTCTACAATAAACAACAACAAATACCTAGATCTAGCCTAAGGTGGAGTAAACAAATGAAAACACTCTAGAAAACCAAAACAACATCCAAAAAATATGGTCGTCAAAGGCACAAGTACAAGCTCCAACCAAGAAAAAGGCCCAAGAGAGATAGAGAGAGGGCACCCCCATAAAATGTAAAACAAATGCTAAGTAAAAGTCTAACTCTATCCTCCAAAGGCTATCAAAGAAGTAGCACTCCAAGGAAATTGTCCAAAATATGAGGCATGAAACCTTAGATCTCCTCCACAGATGGATTTTATCTCCATAAATGATGACTAGGGCACCTCTAAAGGTGCATACTCCATGGATCAAACATGATAAAAAGGGCAAACCAAGTCCAAAGATGCTCTAATTATAACCACAAATGTGTCCCTCCAAGAAAATGCTCCAACAAATAATCATGAGAGACCCTACAATGGTGAATCCCAACCAATAAAGAGCATGAAAAGGATGAGCGCTCCCTTATCAAAGCATAGGATGACGTGAATAAGGGTTTCTAACAACAAAAACGTCCAACTATAATGGCATATATACATGTTTAGGCCAACCTCTAGTGAAAGTGTCCCATGTTATAACCAAGTCAAAGTGCCACAATGGCTCCCCACATGAATGATCCACCAAATAATCACATGAAAGGGTACAAGAGACCCTTCAATAGTAGATGCTCCTAAAAAAAGCAATGTACGATGGAACACATGAGTGTAGAACAAGTCACCAATAAGAGTGCAAGTGGTTATTTGCATACATCAAGGGGTCAAACCCTAACCAACAAATATATATATATCTATAATACGCCTTCAAGTGGGGAACAACCTCAACACTCAAGTAATGAATTTCCACAATAAATAACCAAATCGATGAAGAAGGGGGCAATCCGTCCTATTAGACAATACTATGCCTCCACACATATCAATTGCGAGATTATTAAGGGTGACCCACTTAATACGAAAACCAATGGGACCAAGACACCATCCAAGTGATAATGACCAAGAATAATCCACAAGAAAGGCCTCAATATCATTCACACAAGCCATCCAAGTGATGAGAAACAAGGGTTCTCCAAGGAAAAGTCTTCCATATTCCTTCAACCATGTGCCTAAATGGGGGTGTTCCATGGAAAGTCAACAAAGGCACCCTCAAGCATGAAATAAACCATATAAGTAAGAGCTAGATAATAAAAGCCTCCACATGTCACCATGTCATCCATATGAACCAACCAAGTGTTTAGGAACAAGGGCACTCCAAGTGGTATCCATCACGCGCCATTGTGTCACTAAATCATGCCAAACAAACTAGAGCATTTGTATGGGAAAGTCTCCAAATGTGTAATGCACCACATTTATAATGACAACAACACCAACAACAAAGAACAAACCACTATTGTAACTAAAAAGATAAAATGAAAAATGGAATAATAATAGTGGTAAGGAGACAAGAATGAAATAATAATAGAAATAATCAATAGAATAATTAAAGAAATCAATAAAAACTAATAAACATTGTAATAATAATAATAATAATATAATTTTAAGGTCACATCTAGGCCAAACAACTAAATGATGTATGAAACCCTGTTCTTTGTAGGACAAGCGACCCCCTCTGCACAACGATTTTACTGCTAAAGTTTACGAAGGTGTACATACCCTACCCCCTATGGATTTGAACCTATGACCCCCTAGGAGGAAACATGTGTTCTTAACCATTAGGCCCACTCAAGTTGTACAACAAATATGAATAAAATGAAATAAAATATGACAAGTGGAGTTGTGGAGGGAAATCAATAAAATGAAAATAACATGATTTAAAGAGAATTGGAGGAAGTGGTGAGATGTTGTTTTCAAGATGGGGCTTGGGCTCCATGTTGGAAGGTATGCCTAACATAGTTTAATGTTTGAGAAATAAGGGTCTCTTAGTGTTTGACTAAGGAGTTTGGTAGAGAGGAGAGTCATCCCCCAAAATTGAGTTACCCATGTTAGTTATTAAAGTATATCTTGGATGGGGAACTGCTCTTATGGGTTTTGCAATGGATCTGTTTGCAGTATTCCTATCTATTATCTTGGAGATTTATAATCTTCCATTTTAAACTATTGCTGGGATGGAGGTAATGGATGTGATTGTTAAGTCATGTTTTATCATGGATGTGATTGTTAAGGACCTTAGTAGCCAATATGAGGCATGTGGAACAACATTTGTTGGTAATACTTTTTTATGGACGCAAGTCGATGAGTTATCAAAACATGTCCTTGCACAACTATATGATTTCATATAAACAAGAGTAAAACGATGCTCATGAATAGATTCATGGTTTATATTATCTTTGACACATAGGCCATTGTGTTGATAACGCCTTAAACCATCCTTCAATGGTGATGCCCATTTTGTTAATTGCATGGTGCTCTTAAAGCAAGTGTATATTTTTCATAACATGGTGCTCATTCTTCTTCACCTTCATAATCATTTTTTCTACTTTTGTTTTATCAAATTCATTGTATTATTTTCTTCTCCTCTATGAGAGGCAAACCACTTAGCGTGAATTAAGCTACTGATATTCAACCAATCGTCATGAATTAATTATTCATCTTAGCACTTAACTTCCATTTTCAAATTATGTCATTATTAAATTATCCATCTTAGCACTTAATTTCCATTTTCAAATTATGTCATTATTAAATTATCCATCTTAGCACTTAGTTTCCATTTTCAAATTATGTCATTATTAAATTATTCATCTTAACACTTAATAGCCATTTTCAAATTATGTCATTTGTATTAGGTTTCATTTACAACTGGAATGCCCCCCACTACATTGACACTCCTTTTCATTTACACTGGTAGGAATCTCTTCCCTTCATTTCGTAATTCACATTCAGTGATTAACATCTGTTTTTCATTGATTAAATAATAATATAAGATTTGTGCCATGGCTTGGAATTTTAAATTTACTTTACTGATAAATTTAATGGTTTAAACTATTTTATTGATAACATGTAATGATTAATATGTTAGGTATGCGACCAAATATTATTATTAGTTGGGACGAAGTGTTATGATGTATGTATATGGTTTGTATCTTATCCTTCTCTCCCCGTGGTTTTTTTCATATTGGGTTTTCCATGTAAAATTCTGGTGTTAAATTTTTATGAATGTGATTTTTTCTTTATGCCCGAGTAATTTCTTTTATACAAATATGCAATTTTATGTAATAAAGAAAATTAATTATTAGATCTAGATCTAATTTGGTTGTATTATTTTGAAAGGGCATTCGATCTATGATCTAGAATGGTTTTATTATTCGACATATATTTTTAGATCTTTTATGTAGATCCATTATATTATTTGGAAATTCGGGAATTATTATTGGCTATTGTTTTTCTAATAGTGGTATCATAGCCACATCCTTTTTGTTGGAGATTTGGTGTGTGTAGGGCTCACCGAGGTAAATTTTACCATATGGAGATCTAAAATGGAAGCCATTCTCACCTTGAAATATCTACAACTACTAATTCGGGGAAAGTCAAAGAAACCTTCATCAATGGGTGATGAAGATTGGAGAAGTTGGATAGGAAGACAATTTCCACTATTCAAAAATATTTGGCAGACACAGAATATTTTCATGTTTCACATGAAAAGTTAACAAATATTTATGGAAAAAGCTTCATGATTTATATGAACGTGATACAACAGTCAATAAATTATTTTTAATGAAAAGGTTGTTTAATTTAAAAATGAAGGAAGGATGTTTAGTATCGAAACATTAAATGACCTACACACATTGTTGAACCAGCTCACTTCATTAAAAATTATATTTGATGATGAGATTCAAGCCCTTCTACTATAGAGCTCCATGCGTGATAGTTGGCATAATTTGGTGGTCACCATAAGCAATGCAACACCAAAAGGTAAAGTATGTTTTGAAGATGTTTCTAATAGTTTATTAAATGAAGAAATGCCTAAGGAATTAACCCTTGGTGATCGTAGAAGGAAACCATATTGAGACAAATCAAGGCGATTTCAAGAGGAAGGTCAAAGTCCATCCATGGAAGAATAACTTGTTGCCATTGTAGAAAACAAGCCCATATTAAAAAAATTTGCAAACTATTAAAAGGGGAACAAAATGAGCAAAAGCCAGCCAACAACAACAAAAATGAAGAAATTACTCTCGTTGTATCAGAAAGTGAGGTATTAATTATCGTTTCTTATGAAGATGCATGTGTTTATACTTCAAGTCATGATAGTGATTGGATTTTAGATTCTAGTGCTTCCTACCATGCTACCCCAAGTAAAAATAATTTTATTTCTTATAAATTTGGTAAATATGGGTCAAGTTTGGTTGGGTAATAAAAGCCTTTGTAATATTGAAGGAGTAGGAGACATTTTAATAAAATGGTTGTATTTTATTGCTTAAACAATCCAGGCATGTACTAGATCTTGGAATGAATCTAATTTCCATTGGGAAGCTAGATGATGAAGGCTTCTACATAGTGTTTTGCAATGGAAGTTGGAAAATTGTAAAGGGTTCACTCATTGTGGCAAAGGGGCAGAAAAGTTACACTCTCTACACACTAAAATAAAATGAGCAAAAATCATATATTGTTTGTGTTGCAAAGGAAGAGTCTACATCATACTTATGGCATAAAAAAGTTGGGCATGTGATTGAAACAGGATTAAAAATACTTGCTGAGCAAAAGCTTTTACCTGGAATAAAATGTACAGAAATTAAAATTTGTGAGCATTATACTATGGGTAAACATAAAATAGTATTTCTTATTTAGGATGTCCCTAAAATGGATACAAAAATATTAGATTTGATACATTCTGATGTTTGTGGTCCAATTAATGTAAAATCACTAGGAGGGGTTGCTTGTTTTGTCACTTTTATTGATGAGGCTTCAAGAAAAGTGTGGGATTTCCTTATTAAGAGTAAGGATCAAGTTTTTGAAACTTTCCATAAATTTCATATGGATGTTGGAAGGAAAACTATCATATTATTGAGATGTATTAGAACAGATAATGGTGGGGAATTTTGCTCCAATGCATTTGAAGGATATTGTAGTAAACATGGTATAAAACATGTAAAAAAAATACCCCCATAGCCTACAACAAAATGGAACAACTGAGAGAATGAATCTGGCAATAATGGAGAAGTTGAGAAGTATGCTTTCAAATTTTGGTTTTCCTATATCTTTTTGGGAAGAGGTTGTTCGTATTGCTTGCTACTTAATAAATCGCTCCCCCACAACTGCATTGGATGGTGGGCTTCTCGAAAGGTATGGGCTGGTAAGGATTTATGTTGTACAATCACTTGAGAATTTTTTTTTATGAAGCATATGTGCATATTCCGAAGGAATAGAGATCAAAGCTAGATGAAAAGTCATTTAAATGCATTTTCTTAGGTTATGGTTGTCAAAACCCCAAATTTCCGAAAAATTTAAAATTTTCAAAATACAGATAAATTTCATAAAAATAGTCAACTGATTATTTAATTAGTTAAATGTTAATGAATTCATTATATGAATTATCTATTTGATTATGTTTATCTTATAGAACAATTCTTTTTCAGTTTATTGACTTGTTTTTCTTTGCGACCACAAGGTGGAACTGTCATGATACTCTGGGCTTACTTAGCTTTCGAGCTAACGCAGAAAGTTTTCCTATTCTTACAGACTTACAGGTAAGAAGTTCGGGTGCTGCTTGTCAAAATTCTAAAGCATTCAATTATAAGTTCATCGCATAAAATAGCTCAGTAAAAGAATATAAAAGCTATTAAATTTCCAAAGCTTATCGAGGTAAAAATCATTAAACTGTCCTTCTCTTTAAGACGCTATGAGATTTAGTTCTATTAGTTAATGGCGACAGCTGCTTTCTTTCTAGTAGATGTAATTTATAGTTCTTAAAGCGTACTGAACCCTTCGATGTCTACACTATCCGCCAAGTGTAAAAAAAAATGCTTTAAATCTTTCTTTGCAAGCAGTTTTAAGAATGACAGAGTTCTATGTCAAGGGTGTAATTTAAATTGTGCACAAATACATTCATATCACGAGGAATTTGGTTATTGCTTGGGATAAGAATATAATGTATCTTGATACGAATTTTATGTATCACTGAACCCACTTTCTAAACTTTGAGGTTTAAGCGATTGCAACTTTATTACATGCTGCTTTTGAAAAGGGATTATAATTGATAATTTGAATTTCTCTGCACATATTTTGCTTGGAAAAATATTATCCATTATGATAATTACATCATTAAAATTTCAATGTCAAGCTTCTTAACTTTTCAGACCTACTATGTTCAATACAAACTTTACTAGTTTTGTAATAAACATTCAAGGTAAAGAGGTTAATATTAGTAAGAAGGATATTTACCCCAAATTTATTTTATAAATTTATTTTATAACTTCAACTAGCAAACTTGGATAAAGTTATAGTTATTCTAATAAATAAGCCATGTTTGAAATAATAAAAGGGTCATGGAAAAGACCACGCCCAAGAAAAGTTTATGGTTTAACCTTAAAGTCTTATAATCTTTTATTTCATACATCCCATGTTTGTATAATATGCTAGGTCATAAACTTTATACTCTTGCTAGGTTATATTCTTTTGATTACACAAATAATTATTTACTAGAATAGTATTTACCATACCTTGCTTCTAGAATTCTCTTAAGATATTATAAGTGTATACTCTTTTGATAGATTGATCGTTGAGTGAAGAGATAACATGTTAAAAAAAACATGTAATGGGCCGTGGTATTGACTACGCCCATGATGAACATAAGGTTAAATTTTGATTTATGTTTTGTAAGCGATGGTATACCATGATTTGCATGGCAAAGAGTCGTATTATCCCCCATGACTTTGTTGATTGGTAAGGTATAGTTTAATTATTAATGAATTCTTTGTTCCATGCATCGTATGAACATGTTGACTTCGGGCTAAAGATTATAGTAGAACCTTCGATACAACAAAACGAATGATTGGCATGCGAGTCCTCTTGTGAATGCTCGACGCAACTATAGAAAAATACCCGCTGCATGCAAAAATTTAGATGATGTACATGGCATCACTATAGCCAAGTGATATGTGAATAAAGGACTCTCCCTTTCGAACCCTAAGCTCATTGTTTCAACATGGTTTTCAGCCTCCTGCCGCTCTGCAACTGTGCTCATGTCTGCATTGTCGCTTACATTGCTTGCCGGTAGTCTCCCTTCTTGTTGTTTCTACTTGTGAGCTCACCCCGAATGCTTGATAGAGAGGTGCTCTCACAACACTGTTTGATGCTTGGGTAATGATAGTGATACTTTCTCCAGGGTTTTGGTTTCTATCGCTCGCTCCATTTGGAGTCCATCAGTCTGTACTGTCCTTCCTTTCTTAAGCTCAATAGTGACGATCGAAGTCTTGCTTAAACAAATTAGCTGGAGTTTAGGATTTGCAGCATAAGTAAAATTTGTTGAAGATGGTTGCGACTCAAGCATTTATACTTGCTTGGCCAGTTGCTTAGACCTCTGTCACCGTTGGTTATTTACCCTGTTGGTAAACTCCTTTCTGGCTGCAGATGGAAGGTTTTCTTCTCCTTGCGTTGGTAGTCGTTCTGCTGCTCATGGGTGGTCATGTTTTAGTAAAAAATTGAGGTAAGAAACGTTGTTAACCCATCTGTTATCTTTATAGATTGTTTTATTTACACAACTGTTTGTTTTGATATAGGGTTTTTAACATTATCGATCTTCTTATTCACAGGTCGACCCGTCCTTCTGCGTGGTTGTGCGAGGCCGTGGCAACTGCTTGCTGGTTTACGGGTAAGCCCTGGGTTATTATTGGTAATTCCTCCTTGTTTGGTCCCTTATGGTTCCTTTAACAGTTGGCCGTCGTGGCCTGCAAAACCCTTGTGATATTGGTTTATTTGGTTGACCGGTTCACTGTTTGTTGTTGATGTTAAACCCTCCGCTTGATGCGGGGCCTTCGGCTTAGGCCGTGACTATATATGTTGATATTTATTCCTGTTACTGTGTATATAAATGTAAATGATGGAAATTCTATAAAAGCCTCACTCTGTGGATTTTGTTTAGGCCGAGAGGCATTAAAGAGTTAGAATCTTTCTGTTTATTATCTCTGTTGTATATTTTAATATTCGTAGGGTTTTACCCTAACTCGGCCATATAAGAAGTGTTTACAGTTTCTTTAAAAATTATCTTTATCTATAATTGTGCTTCTATAAATTATTGAGTTATTACTTATGTTGTATATTGTTTGGTTAAACTCGGTAAATAGAGCATACTGTTACTCTATTGGTTTATTTTCTTGCATGTTAATGCAATTAAGTTTTTACCTTGTAATATTATTTAATTTTCAAATGCTAGGGTTTCTATATATGGTTTTTATATTAGTTTGTTTTATAAAAAATTTGTAAATGTTGTTATATAAATTCAACCTTTGGAACATAAGAACTTCATATTTTAGTGATGTACTTGTGTAACTATTTGTTACATCCTTTGAGTACAGAATTTATATTTTATTTAATGTTTACTATAAAGGGGATAAGTACTTTACTTTATTTACTTAGTAATACTATTCCTATAATTATATATTAACTTTATATTTAGTCAATAGAAGGTGTATAATAAGAAAGTGTTTTTCTGTTATATTCTTATGCTTCTGTACTATTATACTTTATAAGAGATCCTGTCATATTTCTGTATTATTCTATTGCTGTTATAGTATTAGTGTTTAAAATATGAAGAAAAGAATAAACTATTTATGTTCCGACCTGTAAACTATATGATAGTATTTGTTTTAAAATTTCTAGAACATAGGTTAGTAGATATATAACTTATGTAAGTTCTGTCAAACAAAATGAAAGGTTATTACACTACAATGTAATAAAAATTATCTTACACTTAATAGTTTTAGCTTTAGAAACAAATCTCTATTGGTCTATCCTCATTCACAGTTTGAATCTTATAAAAGAAAAGAATACAGTGATTAATTGTCCTATTCAAAAAACAATAACCTGTAGAGATGAATGATAATCTAAATATCCTGACCCTACATAGTTAAACTTTTCTAAATTCTCTTCCTTCGTTTTAAAAATAAAAATAATAAAGCTACTGGAATGATAGTTGTATAAAGAACTGTTTATTTATCGAGACCTACTTCTGTTAGTAAAGAAAATATAGCTTCTTTCCTTGTTCTAAAATCTGACATTCATAACTTAAGTCTAATCCTAACTCTACTTCATGTACAGAATGCTATTGTTTCTGATAGTAAAATAAAAATAAACATTCTCTTAATCAACTAAAATTTTATTCTATAATTGCATCATACTTCCTTTATATAATTTCACCACCTGTGCTGGAGTACGATCTGGATCACTCCAGATGAGGAAAAACATAGGTAGGGTTTGTTTCTCATTCAGAATAACTTCATTACTAAACAAACTTCTATATACACTCCTCTAAGTTTTTGCATATTAACTGCTAATGAATCATTCAATCACACACAAGTAATAAAACAAAAAAAATATAGATATCAGAACATGTTCTTAAACTTGGACGACAACAGCAATGGGAGGCCGTTCCTCCCTACCAAATCCTGGAGAGCGCTCAAACAACGATTCCTCAGGACCCCCGAGCTTGCTCTGGTTTTCCTGGATGGAACTAGGTGCAGCAATAATCAAGTACCAATCTTCAGACTCAATACCAATCCTGAACTTATCAGTAAATTCTCTCAGCTAGCAAGCTGTATCAGACCAAGTTACTGTAGATTATCTCTCAAAACACCTTCCTTACAATTTTCCCTTTTTTCTTCCCCAATGAATTCCTTGAAGTGCATTCCCCTGAATGATTATTCTCCTGGAAAATATCTGAGCAACCTCAGCTCTCTACATTGGGTACTTTTAAAAGATTGCCTAGGTCTTTTTGGGTTAGTTGTCATTTATTGAGCCACCTGCTCTGATCCCACTTTCTTGGGGGATCATGACCCCAAATGTAGGGAAGTTGCCACCTGCAACATAGGAAGTGTTTGAGGATGCTGCCACTTGTCTTTTGCTCTCCACCTAGTTCCTTCCACCAGTTTGACCAGTAGCACTCTTATTAACAGCTCTCCCAAGCTGTTGTCTCCACTTTTATTTATTAAAAATAAAATATTCAGAATTACATTCCACTTCTTTTGACTCTGCTAAGTCATTAGTTCCTACTTAGCATTAAATTTAACATAATGTCTTAGGAAATCAAATTAAAACAATTAACATTATTTTACAAAATTGGGGTATGTGACAATGGTGATAATGAGTTGGATTACTGGTTATGGGATCCTGTAAAAAGGAAACTTATTAGTAGAAGCAAGGATGTCATTTTTAATGAAGAATAAATGATTAAAAGTGTTGACAAAGGCGTAGAGGTGCAACAATTTGTTAAAATTCAAGATCAACAAGAAAAGAAACCACCATTACAAGAAGAGCCTATTGGAAAAATGATCTTCCATCGTAGCAAAATGAAAATGGTCAATAACAAGAAGAAGAACATGAAGATCAACAAAATCAATAGCCATTGGGAGAAATATTGCCACAAAATTTACCAATTCGTAGGTCTACTAGGCCACATAGGATTTCACAAAGGTATTCCCCCTTAAAATATATTTTATTGATTGATGAAGGTGAACCTACTGGTTTTTAGGAAGCATGTGAAGGAGATAATAGAATCAAATGGAAAAAGGCTATGCAAGACGAGCTTGAATCCCTACATGACAATAAGACAAGGGATTTGGTTGAATGGCCAGCATGAAGAAATGTTTTAAAAAACAAGTGGGTGTATAGAATAAAACATGAAGGCAAGGAAAACATGAAGATCAACAAAATCAATAGCCATTGGGAGAAATCTTGCCACAAAATTTACCAATTCGTAGGTCTACTAGGCCACATAGGATTTCACAAAGGTATTCCCCCTTAAAATATATTTTATTGATTGATGAAGGTGAACCTACTGGTTTTTAGGAAGCATGTGAAGGAGATAATAGAATCAAATGGAAAAAGGCTATGCAAGACGAGCTTGAATCCCTACATGACAATAAGACAAGGGATTTGGTTGAA
>LPNX010390619.1:16210-55319 GCA_001517045.1 Pseudotsuga menziesii
TGGTTAAAAAATAAATGGGTGTATAGAATAAAACATGAAGGCAAGGAAAATAAACAAAGGTACAAAGCAAAGCTAGCGGTGAAAGGATTTGGGAAAGAACAAGGTATTGATTTTACAGAAATTTTCTCCCCAGTTGTAAAAATGTCAGAAAAAAGAGTTATTTTTGGTCTTGTTGTTGCTTTAGATTTGAAATGTGAGCAACCAAAAGGTTTCAAAGTAAAAGGTAAAGAGAATCTAGCATGTATGGGATAAACATGCTCCTCGTCAATGGTATAAGAAATTCGACTCTTTTATGAATGATCATGGTTTTAAAAGGCTAAATGCAAATTATTGTGTATACATCAAAAAAGATTAAAATGGAAATTCCATTGTCTTATTATTATGTGTTGATGATATGTTGATAGTTGGTCAAGATAAAAATATGATTAATAGGTTGAAGAAGGATTTGAACAACAAATTTGCAATGAAGGATTTGGGTCCAACACAACATATGGGAATAAATATTATGCATGATAGGAAGAACAAAAGGTTTTGGTTGTCACAAGAAAATATATTGAGAAAGTGCATGAAAGGTTTAATATGAAGGATGCCAAGTCGGTTAGTACACCCCTTACCTCCCATTTCAAGCTAAGTATTGATTTATGCCCTCATGATGACAAGGAGAAAGAAAAAATGAGAAATATTCCCTATGCTTCCACAGTTGGAAGCTTGATGTATGCCATGGTATGTACACGACAATATATTGCACATTTAGTGGGATTTGTGAGCATATTCCTTTCCAATCCAAGAAAACAACATTGGGAAGCAGTAAAGTGGATTTTAAGGTATCGTAAGGGAACTATTCATCATTGTTTATGTTTTGGTAATAATATTGTGCTTGAAGGTTTTACAGATGCAAATATGGATGGAGATGTGAATTGTAGAAAGTTGGCAAGTGGTTGCTTATACACTTTAGCAGGTGTAGCAATATCTTGGGTGTCTAAGCTACAAAAGGCTTGCAAAGAAATGTTTTGGATGGAAAGATTCCTAGGAGAGTTGAGAATAAAACAAGACAAGTATGTGTTGTATTGTGATAGTCAAAATGTTATTCACTTGACAAAAAACCTAGCTTTTCACTCAAATACCAAGCACATTGATCTAAGGTATCATGGATTCCACAAGTGTTGGAAGAGGGTCATTTACACTTTAATACAACCATAAATCCTGTAGATATGCTCATTAAAATTCCACCAAGAGATAAAAAGAACTTTGTAGAAGAGTGGTAGACTTGGGGTGACTTATGAAAGATAGGGAGGAAATGGATCAATAGCTCATATTGGTCTCGAGTCGGAGATGGATCTTTTATGTAGATCCATTATATTATTTGGAAATTATTATTGGTTGTTGTTTTTCTAACAGTGGTATCATAACCACATCCTACTACAAGGGATTGTGATGGAATCAACCATAAGCATTGAAAACTTACGGAGGTAAATTTTACGATATGGAGATCTAAAATGGAAGATATTCTCACCTTGAAAGATCTAGAGTTACCATTTTGGGAAAGTCAAAGAAACCTTCATCCAAGAGTGTTGAGGGAAAGTCAAAGAAACCTTCATCCAAGAGCCATGAAGACTCGGAGAAGTTAGATTGAAAGACAATTGCCACTATCGGACAAGTATGTTTTCATGTTTCACAAGAAAAGTCAACCGAATTTTTATGGAAAAAGCTTCATGATTTTTATGAACACTCAATAAATTATTTTTAATGAAAATGTTGTTTAATTTAAAAATGAAGGAAAGAAATTCAATAATAACATTTAAATGAGCTACACATAATTTTGAACCAGCTCTGATAATAAAATTCAAGACATTCTATTCTTAAGCTCCATGTCTTATGGTCACACTCATAATTGAAAACCAAAAAATAAATTAGGTTTTGAAGATGTTTCTAATAATTTATTACATTAAAATATTAAAAAAAAATCTATGAAAAAGGTAATGCAAAATATAGAAACATTAACCAATCAATGAAAGCGATTGATTTCAAGAGGCAGGTTAAAGTTGAGGCGTGGAAGAATAACTTGCTCTTCTAACAATTTGCCTCTCAAATTCCTCGTGGAATCCATCAAATTAAAAAAAACCAATTTTATAAAACATTTTATTGATGAAATGTGATGATCAAGAACTTGGCCCTCAAATTCCATCCCGGGTGGAATCCGTCAATTTGAACCAAAAATATTCCAGCCCTACTTGGAATCCGGTCTTTTCATTTGGATGGGTGGGATCCTGTCCTTTCCCTTCCATGATAGACATCCCTGTGTAGCATGGGTAGGAAGTTACCAGGAAATTGTTATTTTCACGCGTTAATTCTATAACACTGGTGGTATGGAGAGAAATCCGCGGCAAAAGGAGAGTAAATGCTCCTATACCACCCATGGACTCAATACTCTGAACAGCCGACGATGATTGAAGCTTTGTTCTTTTCAACTGGCAATACATCGAACCAGTGATTAAAGTGGAAGCCACAACTCGTGTGCCTGTTTTTTAAAAGAATATATATCACGAGAAGGAACCGGTCATGAATGTATTGTGTTACATATTGTTGGGGAAATCTTATGGGATGGCTGGTAGAGCATTTCACACATATTGCCATGCAACGCCACTGAAATATTCCTACATCATTCCAAAGAGTGAAGGCGACAGTGACAATGAAGGTGAAGGTGAGGATAAGCATTTGGACAGTACATTCACCCTCCCAGGCTGTGAAAATTTGCATCTGGAAGGTGAGGGTGAGGGTGAGCATTTGGACAGTACATCCACCCTCCTAGCCGGTGCAAAATTGCATTTGGAGCATGCTTCCCACAGTGCTGATGCAGGGACGTTGCAGCCGAGGCAGCTTAAAAATTTGCCAGGATGGATCAGCGAAGCAGAATGGAAAATTAGTTTTCAACAGAATTCTGATGTTCATAGCCTGCGTTTGCCATCTATTGTGTCCATATTTAGAGTTCCCAACATCCTGAAAAAAATAAAATAAAAGGAGAGGCATATGTCACGCTTCTCTAAGCACATTTAGATTTATGTATGTTGAGAATCTGACAGCCCTGTTGTTTACACAGGGTTTAAGTGATTTGGTACTTGAAGGCGTTTTTATAGCACTTATATAAAGGTATTTGTGTTTGTTTGGGAATCTTTTTCATTTTCATTGTTAGCTGTTTTTATTTTTGATGGTAGATGATAGTTCAGAGTTGGTCTTTTATTTTTGGTTTCCCCCATATATATATATAAGTTGGGTCCCTCTATGGTACTTTGTAAGTTTGTATTAGGACTCAAAAGGCTTTTCACCTCTCTTACCATAATAGAGTGCCAGCTTCTGCTTCTCAAAGAATTTATTTTCTCTGTAATACTGATCATTATTAGAAATCTGCATCTTAAAACATTGAAAGAGAAGAAGGGTTTTGTGTTTTTGTGACATTAGAGGTTTGATTCCATCTCCAAAGATGCCAACTCCAAGATGTTAACTATACATCACTATTGAGTAGAGATTAGAAAAGATTGTGATGTATCACTATTAAGAAGAGATTAGGAAAGATCAGGAAAGATTGTGATGTAGCATTCGAGAGACTGCCAAAATTTGCTGAGAATTTCAGGGTTCTACTGACGGGAGAAAAGGGAAATCAGTTGCATTTTAGGTTCTGTTTTTGCACTTATTTCGTTGTGTTTTCCATCTTACTCGATGCTCAAAGGAAAAAGAGAAATAAACAGAAAGCTCTAAAAACTTCCAGCTTTGTACAGCTTGATATTTAAGATTGCATATACGTTGTGAATTTCTTTGTTTCTTCTTTGCATTTATACATAATTCTTTTGACTTTTTACAAAGGAGCTGTATTTTCTTTTAAATAATAAAAGGAATTTTTGCTAATATAACATAATAGTGTTGGAGGGATGCTTTTTCTTCTCTACTAAATAAACTTAATAATGTTATGACTATTAAACAACCAATTTTAAATTAAAATTGTTTTGACAGCTGCTAAATAAGACTGGATTTATTGATTTTATTTTCATCCATTACTTCGCATTTTTAGAATGAAAAATGGTATACTATTCAAAATGTATAACATGAAAGAAGGATTCTTCTTCAAAATGTATAACATGAAAGAAGGATTCTTCTGTCATTAGCATTAGAACTGTCATGGATAGGAATCTAATCATTGACGGAATTGTAAATTTTAAATTTCAATATATTTCTGTATAACAATATATTTCTGTATAACAAAATAAACGTCATAATAAGTTAAACATTGTTGTTATTTTAATTATAGTATTAAATAGAGCTTAACCTTATTTTTAATTAAATTAAATTTTTTATTTTTTATTAATTCATTTATTTCATTTTTAAATAAAATATTCAAAAAGTAATAATAATTTAAATTTTTTATTATTTTTATTATATTATTTAATATGTAATTTTTTATTAACTTTTATTTCTCTATTATTAATTATGCTTCATCTTTTGTACTTGGAATATTTTTTTGAGAAAAAACACTGAACTAAATTGGCAACATGTAATTTTCAAAAATGTGGGCAAACACATTTTTTTTTCCACAGAAAAAAATCGTAATTTATATACGAAAGTACAAATTACATTCTTCAGATGAAACAAATTCACAAGTGAAATTTGATCATGCTCCCATAGTGTCTCTAAAATTCAAAAGAATTCTTTACAAATGATCATCTCAAAATGTAGATAATCATATAGACTCATACCCTATTTAAACATACACAGACATTCTGTTCCCCAAAAAGGTATCATCCACAAATTCATTAAAGTCTATACAAACCATAAACTGTGTGCATTTTCAAAATACACCACTAACAACCATCAAAATCCAAACAGATCATGAGAGCTTGCCCAAAAAAATTCATTCTTCATATAACACCACTAAACAGCGATCAAAATGTCTTGCCCAAGAATCTGAATGGATCAAGTCTTTAGCTCAAAACCCCATCAAAATGTCTAGGAATCTGAATGGATCAAGCCTTTAGCTCGAAACACAGACATATTTTTGCCAAAAAAATATTATCCACAATTTCTCAAAGACTTTAAAGTCTATACAAACATAAACCTGTTCAGGAAGTCTTGTCCATAAATTCATTTTCAAAATACACTACTAACCAGCCATTAAAAAGTCATATAAGGTGATAGGTCTTGCACTCCATAAATTCATTTTCAAAATACACCACTAACAGCCATCATAAAGTCATATAAGGTGACAGGTCTTACACTTAAGTTGTATTAAGACATTTTCTTAGATGTCATTGGATATTTTATGTATTTTTTTTTAATGTATATTGTAAACTATATGTTAATGAATTTTAATTTTTGTTATATAATAAATTTGTATAATTTATAATTTATATATATTTTTTAAAAATAGATTTAATATTTTTAAATATTTATATTTTATTAAAAAAATTGATTTAATGTCTTCAAATATTTAAATTTTATAATTTATATTTAATTTGTAATCCCTATATTTACCATTTAAATCAAAATTTAAAAGAAAAATGATCCAATCCTAATGTATATTCTTGAATATATATAGTACAAGTACAGAGGTAGTTGAATATTTGATATATGTTAATGTACATCATTACAATGTATTTGTTACTTTTTCTTTATATTATGTGTGCCGTCAATGTTTTGGAGTCCCACACCTACATCTCGTTTTGTTTTTGGTGAGAACATGTGATTTAGTTGTTAGAAGACAATGACTGAAAAAGGCAAAGCAACCAGTAGTTCTGTATTTGATGTCATATTTTTTTGAATAATTTGTAATTGGAAAAGGAAGGAGCCCATTGGAAAAGCAAACCGGCCTTTTCCCATCGGCACTAAAATCCAAACTGAGAATATAAATGACACGGCATTGCACAAACAACCTCTGGAAACCATCTTAAAAGGGCAATTTATACACAGATGACACCTGCAATAAATTGACTAGGTTCTCTCATGGACGTTGTGTAAGAGCTACTCCAGTTTTCCTGGACCTTGTATGGACAGAATGTGATGTGCTAAAGACTTTTATGTGTGGTCACATCAACCATATATTTTAGATTTGTATGTTTGGTGATAACCATGAGGTGTAGATTAGTTGGCTTTTGTGGGGTTTGGTTTTTATGAGGTTTTATGTTCAAACCTCATGGTGAGGGGTTGATTTTGTGAGTCAGCCAGGAGGTGTTGTCGTCCTAATGCCTCCTGCAACCGTCCTAATGCCTCGTGCAACCACGGTGACAGTTCTACTTGCCCCTAATGCCTCTTGCAACTACGGTGACAGTTCTACTTGCCCCTACGGTGACAGTTCTACTTGCCCCTAATGCCTTGTGCAACCACTGTGACAGTTCTACTTACCCTTAATGCTTTGTGCAACCATTGTGACAGTTTTACTTGCCCTAAATATATATATAAAATTAAAAAATGTGATTGGAAAAATATAAAATATATATATAAAATTAAAAAATGTTCAAGGCACATATATATATAAAATTAAAAAATGTTCAAGGCATCTGCTCTGTCTGTTGTTACTTTAAGTAAAGTGATATTTACCACTAATCTTTTGTGAATATTTTTTGATCTTGTATGTGATACATTATGGTTTGAAAGGTTTACCAAATTTAAATATGGCTTCATAATTTCATACAATTTTTTTTATTTCTCCTTAAAAACTGAAGGTGTATAATAATAACTCACAGATTTACTAAAGGTAATAAAGATGATAAAGACTAAATTTTCCCAACTATACTATTGGATGTCCATTTATAATGGACACTTTCCAAAATGGTTGGGACTCTGTTCACTGTTCATGTGAGACTCTGCTGGGACTCTGTTCACTGTTCATATGCAGTATCCATCTCATGCTATGTAATGCTTTTTTATAATACACTCTTGGAAACCCAGAAACTTTTCAAAATGAGAACATGGCACAAGTTCATGCACGTTTTTTACATACAAGTGTATAATCCAAGCCCAAGCAAGAGCTTAATATCATTTGATTGGAAGCCAACATCAATGGAAAGCAAGTTTCTAAAGCTATGCTCTTTTAGAAAATGACATATGAGAGGTCTTAAAGTGGGCCTATTTTATATAAATAAAATTGAGGTTATTAAAGCTGGCAAGAGGTCTTAAAGTGTCTTAAAGTGGGGCCTATTTTCTCTAAATAAAATCAAGGTTATTAAAGCTGGCAAAACTTATGCATCAATCTTACAAGTTGTCTGTTGAAAATCTTGCAAAAGTGTAAGGTTCTGGATAGCGAATCTGTCATGTCAATGTTCATGTAAAGACTGAAGTGGTAGGCTTGTTATATAGAGCTTTACAAAAATGTAAGCTTTTAGGTCGGGAGTTCCTTACCATTTTAATGTTCAGGCTAGGACTTCTGAAAACTCTGAAAAATTGTAATTTCAATGTTGAGATGAGGATTTATAAATAAATGCATATGACAAAAAAAGTTTATGTGATTGGAAATCTCTCTTAATTTTGATAGTTTGGAAATATATACCTTGGTTTTTTTCATTGTTCCATGTGTTAGCTTTCTATAAAAGAATACATCATTTGCTGTGAAGTGTGAAGCATAACTGTCACTTAAAAGTTCTCATCGTTTTACCAACTATCTCCCCTGATTTGTTTGTAAGAACTTGAAATCTTACTTTTTTCGATATTTCGGAAATACACATCTTCATTTGATTAATTTTTATAATTTCAAACTACACAACTTGAATTACCTCATTATGCCATGTTTTAGCATTATAGAGAAATGTAGATCTTTCATTTTAGAGTAGTGTCATTGGTATTCAAATTGTCAAATGCATTTGGATAAATACAAAGATGTATTTTCCAAAAAAAATTGCATTGTAAAATATTTGTAATGGCTTATTCTTCCAAAGTTGGTGCCAAATTAGTGCCAAACTTACAATATGAACGACTTATCCCATTTCCTTCATTGGCCCAGGTTTTCCATCATATGGGAAAGTACACCTAGCTGCCCCTGCACTTGAATCACCCTATAATAAGATGAGATCTCTCGCATTAGTGATGGTGTGCTTTGGCAGGTAAAAAATTGTTACTCTCATCCTTTGAGTGGATTGACAAAAGAACCATTGGTGTCTTCACAAAAATGGTTGGCCTATGTCCTTAAGGGAAGCTGAAATTCTAAGAATGGATACAGA
Organism: Pseudotsuga menziesii; assembly: GCA_001517045.1. NCBI lineage: Eukaryota > Viridiplantae > Streptophyta > Pinopsida > Pinales > Pinaceae > Pseudotsuga > Pseudotsuga menziesii. Next base: position 24,409 of record LPNX010390619.1, read on the forward strand.
AAGGTTGTATGCAAATTTTCCAGTAAGGTGGGTAATTGTGATGAATTTCCAATCTATTTACTAGTCACAACTAAAGTAACATTAAAGTAGGTCATTTGATGAGTCAGATTTTATGATGTTATTGAAACAGGGTTATGCTTATAAAAATATAAAGTGATTTCATAAAATTTTAATGAAAACATACTTCTAATTTATGCTTTAAAAATCTTTAACAAACCAGAAAATTCACTTCCTTCCAATTGATATCTTTATAAAGCCAGAGAATAAATTTCAATCCAGGATTACATCATAACATTCCAAAGGAAGGAAGCCACAGAATCACGTTAAATCAATGTACATGTCGCAATGTGTTATATCTATATAAGTTTGAAAAGTAGTAAAGAATTCGACTGTATGTTAAAGTCAGAAGGGGAACTTGACAGTCAAGTAAATTTGCCAATTATTAATTGAAATAATTTAATAAAATTTTAATTTTATAAGTTTATGTGTTATAGGTGGACTGCATTTCATAATAATAATCACACTAACATCTTGTACAAAAATCTGCCATTACTTTTATTTAAAAACCTAATCACTGGTCACAAGAAGACATAACTGAACAGAAGCCTGACAGGAGAGAAACTCTGTGAAAAACAGCAGAAGACAACATCAATTTTTACTGCTTACCACTAGCACATCTAGAAAGACAAATCTAGATGAAGCCCCGGAATAAGGTTTAATCACATGTTTAATTAGGCCGAAGGCCTTCTTTTTGTCGTCCATTGATCAAATAAAAACGTGACACGTGCTGGAAGGTACAGCTCTCCGCTTTGGTGACATTTATTTATGGCACTGGTACTTGTATCCCGCACTCATTATCCTTATCCTGCAGGCTAGGAAGTTACCAGGAAATTATTCTTTTCACACGTTAAGTCTATAACACTTGTGGTATGGGTAGAAATCAGCGGCAATAGGAGACTCAGCGCTATAACACTGGTGGTTCAAGGTTCCAGATTCAGCATAGAAAGACGACACCCTATCTCAATGCAGAGTCAATGCTCCTATACCACTAGTGGTATGGGTAGAAATCCGCGCCATGGGAGGATTCAATACTCTGAACAGCCGACGACGATTGAAGCTTTGTGCTTTTCATCTGGCAATACAGCAAACCAGTGATTAAAGTGGAAGCCACAACTCGTGTGCCTGTTTTTTAAAAGAATATATATCACGAGAGGGAACCAGTCATGAATGTATTGTGTTACATATTGTTGGGGAAATCTTATGGGATGGCTGGTAGAGCATTTCACACATATTGCCATGCAACGCCACTGAAATATTCCTACATCATTCTAAAGTGTGAAGGCGAGAGTGGCAATGAAGCTGAAGGTGAGGATAAGCATTTGGACAGTACATCCACCCTCCCAGGCTGTGAAAATTTGCATTTGGAAGGTGAGGGTGAGCATTTGGACAGTACATCCACCCTCCCAGGCTGTGAAAAATCGCATTTGGAAGATGAGGGTGAGCATTTGGACAGTACATCCACCCTCCTAGCCGGTGCAAAATTGCATTTGGAGCATGCCTCCCACAGTGCTGATGCAGGGACGTTGCAGCCGAGCCAGCTTAAAAAATTGCCAGGATGGATCAGCGAAGCAGAATGGAAGATTAGCTTTCAACAGAATTCTGATGTTCATAGCCTGCGTTTGCCATCTGTTGTGTCCATATTTAGAGTTCCCAACTTCCTGAAAAAAATAAAAGGAGAGGCATATGTCCCTAAAACTGTTTCGTTGAGTCCATATCATCACAGCAATGCAGAGCATCTCCCAATGGATAATCACAAACAGAGAGCCCTGTGTAGAATGATGACCAGGTTCAATATTAACCTCGCCAGTGATCCAAATTATATTAACCTCGCAAGTGATCCAAATGATAGGAACTTCTATCATCGTGCAAAGGATGAGATCTTGCGGCTGGAGGAAGAAATCAGGAACAGCTACGAAGAAAGAATCGATTACGAACCCGGGAAATTCGCTGACAAGCAAATTTTGGACGGTTGCTTCATCCTAGAAATATTAAGGACTCTGGGTGGCGACAAATTCCCCATAGCGGAAGCAAGTAATTACTATGATCCTGTTTTTGAGAGAAACAAGATTGATTATACTGGGTTTGATATCCTGAATGACTTTTTGATGCTCGAAAATCAAATTCCCATGGTAGTTCTCCGAAAGCTACTAGAATTGGAGCTCAATTCGAATGATAATGTCGACACAAAGCTTTTCAAAGTGTTAGTGGAAGATCCATCACATAAGTTCTACCCTTTCAAATATGATAAGACTCAATGGTCCTGGCAGCGAACAGATAAACTCGTTCATCATTTTCATCTTTTGGGTTTGTTGCAGACCCTCATTGTGTATGGACCTGAGCATGCAGATCAATTTAATCCCAGCAATGAGGACGACACAGTGATCCATGTCAGAGGCATCCCTTGTGCAGTAGATTTAAGAAATGCTGGGATTAAATTTAAGCAATGCTATGGAGGCATCGAGAAGATTAAATTTGACCAGAAGAGCACCACAATTTCTCTACCTACGATCATGATGACAGACCACACAGAGGTACTCTTCCGTAACCTAATAGCTCTTGAAGTGTGCAAGGCTTCTGACATTAATTATGTGACGTGTTACGTAAGTTTGATGGACGACTTGATACGCTCGGAAGAAGACGTGTTTGTGCTGAGAAAAAGTGGCATCCTCACAAACTACCTTGGGAGCGACTCAGAGGCTGCCAGGCTCTTTAATGACCTATGCAAGGGAGTCACCTCGAGCAGGAAAGATGTCTTCGACCAAGTGAAACAACAAGTGAATGAACACTATAGAAACAGAATGAAGGTATGGATGGCTGAGCTTTTGAAGGATCATTTCTCATCGCCATGGAGAACTCTAGGTCTCGTAGGTGTAATTGTTATGCTGTTCCTCTCTGCCGCGCAAGTGATCTTCTCAATATTCGCAGCATAAAAGATAGCTGAATGAAATGTAACATAGGCACGCTTCTCTGAGCACATTTAGATTTATGTATGTTGAGAATCTGAAGGCCCTGTTGTTGTTTACTTAGGGTTTAAGTGATATGGTTCTTTGAGAAGTTTTTCTAACAATTATATAAAGGTATTTGCTATTTTTTTTGGAAATTTTTTTTTTTTCAGAAGAAAAATAGCTGTCTCTTGATATTCAAAATTAGAATCAAAGGTAACTGTTACAAGACTATGATATGAAGATATCATTTCTGAAAAACAACACCAGCTTTCTCAAATAAGACCATCCAAGTATGTCCAAAGGGAATACAGAAAGAACCCAGCCAGATTATCCAAGGAGGAGCTTGGGGAGGTGACTAAAAAGTCTTTCCAACAGAGGAGATCCATGTCATCCTCAATCATCCAAGATGATTCTCTAACGACTCAACCATCTCATACTCAAAAAGAAACGATAACCAGAAGGTTATGAGTATGTAATTAAGCATCACGGCTCTAGAATAGCTGAAGCTTACCTTCCCCAATAATTACATCTTCATAATATTCAATGAAGGAAAGCAGGCCTGAAGCCATGGGCAGATCCTCCTTGGATAATCCGTCTTCCCTCTTATTGTGTTCTCTAAAGACATGATGAAAGTCTAGTGTGAGAAAGAAGGCCTTCAACTTCATGATGCTGTCACACCAACCGTCCAGATCTAGGGCGGAGAGAGCTGCCTTGCCATTTGCCCAGTTCATTATTACAGAAGAGTCACCATAAACATGGAGAGTGGGAATGCCAATAGCCTTTGCAAAATGTAATAATGCCCGAAGTGCCAGTAATTCTGCTCTATTGTTGGTGCTGAGCCCACATCCCAGTTTAATGCAGAAAAAGTGGGACTGGCTTATCAGAAGAATGATACCTACTCCTCCAATCTTTTCTGCTGAGGTCCCTTCAAAAAACCCAGAAGTAAAGGTATTTAATTTCCATTGTTGGCTGTTTTTTTTATTTTATTTTTATGGTAGATGATATTTCAGAGTTGGTCTTTTATTTTTGGTTTCCCAAATATATATATAAAAGTTGGGTCCCTCTGTAATGGCTATATGTTACTTTGTAAGTTTGTATCAGGACTCGAAAGGCTTTTCACCGACCTTACCATAATAGAGTGCCAGCTTCACCTTAACCACTGGTAGTTTAGGCGTTTCTCAAAGAATTTATTTTCTCAGTAATACTGATCATTACAATATATTAGAGTTCTGCATCTTAAAACATTGAAAGAGAAGAAGGGTTTTGTGTTTTCGTGACATTAGAGGTTCGATTCCATCTACAAAGATGCCAATTCCAAGAAGTTAACTATACATCACTATTGAGAAGAGATTAGGAAAGATTGTGATGTATCACTATTGAGAAGAGATTAGGAAAGATTGTGATGTATCACTATTGAGAAGAGATTAGGAAAGATTGTGATGTAGCATTCGAGAGACTGCTAAAATTTGCTGAGAATTTCAGGGTTCTATTGACTGGAGAAAAGGGAAATCAGTTGCATTTTAGGTTCTGTTTTTTGCATTTATTTCTAATTTTTCGGTTTCCCACTTTACTGGATGCTCAAAGGAAAAAGAGAAAGGAACAGAAAGCTCTTAAAAGAAATTAAGAAAGTTTGTGATGGAGCTTTACGGAGATCGCCAAAATTTGCTGAGAATTTCAAGGTTCTGCTTACTGGAGACAAGGGCATTCACTTTCATTGAGGCATTCAGTTCCATTTTAGGTTCTGTTTTTGCAGTTATTTCGTTGTGTTTCCCATCTTACTCGGCGCTCAAAGGAAAAAGAGAAATTAACAGAAAGCTCTAAAAACTTCCAGCTTTGTACAGCTTGATGTTTAAGATTGCATATACGTTGTGAATTTCTTTGTTTCTTCTTTGCATGTATACATAATACTATTAAACGCTCAAATTCCTGTTCCGATTGCTCAAATTCTATTGACATTTTTTCATTGAAGGCATGTGATTAGGGGTAGATTTACCAAACAGCCTTGCACTTGCTTTTGTACACTTTGACTTTCCACTTCTTCCTCCAACCTCCAATCACCCATGATTTGCTCTCCAAAGTGAAATTTCTTTTGAGTATAGGAATTTCATGCATGTAGACATGCTAAATTTTACCTTCCAGGTTGATTCACCTTGTTTGCCTCGTTGGCATGTCATCAAATTATGAACTGGACCTATCCAAGCTTATTATAAATAGACCTTGCTCCTTTTGATTTGAATTATATCATAATAGTATATAGATTCATTCCTTCTATTGCTGTTTTGTTCTATGGAGTCTAGGTTCATCTATGATCCCGGTAAACCCAAATTTCTATATGGTACCAAAGTCAAGTATCCAGCTTTCTGAAGATGCATATAACGCTTGAACAGACTGTGCATGCCTTGGTAAAAGATGGTTTGGGCATTTGAAATTTTGTGTGGCTGCATAACTTCATTCAATGCTTCTAGTTTGTTCTAGCCTTTGGATTCCTCATGTCTAAGTATGCCACAAAAACTGCAGTTTACCATTGATTTCTTCGTTGTCTTGGAGGAAGACTCACCAAACTTAGAAGATGGACAAGTAGAGGATTTTGAATTCCGCTAAGGTTTGGAGGAAGAATTACTGGTTTGTTCTATCTGTACGAGTTTTGTTCTTATCTTTAGATGTTTGAGCCACAAGAGCTTGATTCTTAGATTCATAAAGAACATATAATTGTACAAGCCTAGATTGTTCCCTGGTAAGACATCACACAAAAGATTAAACTAGTGCATTTTAAACCTTGATCCAAGTGAATCCATAGTGGAATAGAAGGTAGAGAAAAATACCTGAAAAGGACCTTTCAACTTGTAAAGAATTAGAAAAATACATTTTTCATCTGTTTTAGATTTTCCACGATGTTTAGACTGTGATAACAGTATCTTGTGTTAAATGACAACTAAACTAATGTGTTTACAGGAAGTTTCTCATAACGGGCATAACCAGCAACGGTTTTGCTCATGTAACTTCTTTCATGACATATATAGTGCATGTTTGGGATACGTAATGTAATCGGTAGTCTAAGAGACTGAAGGCTTGTCTTGTAATCTCTTCTTGATTAATGAGCTTCAATACTTTGCCTGTGTGGATGTTTCCCCTATGGGGTTTTACCACATTACATTGCTGTTATAATGGCGTTTCCTTGTGTAATTTGTCCCTGAATTTTTTAACAAGTGGTATTAGAGCCTTGGGAGTCTGAGGTGTGGGGGTTTGCTAGTGTTGAAGAAGATCGTGATGGATGTGTAGAAGGAGACCATTGTTGGAGTCGTCTGGGTAAAGAGACATTGCTCTCTGCCCACCTTGGAGTCGTTGTTGAAGGAGACATTGCAATTTTTGTTGGATCATGGTAAAGGAAGAGAAGGAAGAGTCGCCTACTGACTATGGGCCCGCATGGGTGAAGTGGAAAGCTGCTGCGCGTGGAGGCAGACACAAGAAGAAAAAAAATGTTGGACAATTTGCTGGATCGTGGTGACTAGCAAGACTGCAGCTGAAAGAGTCGCTTCACGTAGAGGAAGTTGGCACTCCGCCTGCCGCTCATCAAGAAGATTGTCGGAGGATCCGTCATGGAGTACCTCTGTCCACCGTAAGGAGGAAGAAGACCACCATTGGAGGTTGCATCTGCGTAAGGAGGAAGGCGAAGAAGACCACCACTCAAGGTCGCGCCTGCGTAAAGAAGAAAAACTTGTGCATATGAAGGATCGAGAGATGATCCGTCTGGAAGCCAGCGTAAATAAAAAGAAACTGTGCTATTTTTTTGGAAGTTTGGAATATATATATATATATATGATGGAACATCGCTCGAGAAACCTTCAGGTACTTCCCTGTTTTTTTATGATGGTACCCGAGGTAAATTGTTGGCCCTGATTACGGGGCCTAACCCGGTGAGGACATCGAGTGAAACCCCGGCATAGCCACCCGGGGATTTGACCCCGAGACCTTCTGCTAGCATAAACAACTCTCAACCACTTGAGCTAACCCACCGGGCTGAAGTTTAGAATATATATATATATATTAAAAAAAAAGGATTATGTCCTAGTAGTGTTGAAGAAAAGGATTATATGTAGCGTGTACCATATGCCAATACAGTAGGATGTTTAATGTATGCAATGGTGTGTACTAGACCTGTTATTTCACATGCAGTAGGTGTTGTCAGTAAGTACATGGAAAATCCAGGAAAAGAACATTGGAATGCAGTGAAATGGGTGCTTTGGTACCTAAGAGGTACAATTGACTATTGTATCACCTTTAATAATAACATTGATTCTGTATACGGTTTTGTTGATTCAGATTCCGCAGGTGATTTGGACAAGAGAAGGTCTACTTCAGGTTATGTCTTAACTCTTGCAGGTGGAGCTATAAGTTGGATGTCAAAGCTTCAGGAAACCGTTTCTTTATCCACTACAGAGGTTGAATACATTGCTTACTCACATGCTTGCAAGGAGACGATTTGGCTTAAGAGGTTTGCTTCGAGAAATTGGAAGGTTGCAGAACAGTGTGCCTGTCTTCTGTGACAGTCAAAGTGCTATACATTTTGCTACAAATCATGTTTATCATAGTAAGGCTAAACATATTGATGTAAAATATCATTTTGTAAGACAAGCCATTAGTGAAGGTGGAGTAGATCTGAAAAAGGTTCATACTCAAGAAAATTGTGCAGATATGTTCACAAAACCAGCATTGTTAGAGAAGTTATGATGGTGTGTAGCTTCTCTTGGTTTGAGAAAAATGTGATCAATAGTCTTGGGCAAAGTATTAGTAAATTTTGTTGTCAATGTGGAGATTGTTAAATGACAACTAAACTAATGTGTTTACGGGAAGTTTCTTATAACGGGCATAACTGGCAATGGTTTTACTCGTGTAACTTCTTTCATGAAGTATATAGTGCATGGTTGGGATACGTAATGTAATCGGTAGTCTGAGAGAATGAAGGTTTGTCTTGTAATCTCTTCTTGATTAATGAGCTTCAATACTTTGCCTGCGTGGACGTTTCCCCTTATGGGGTTTTACCACATTACACTGCTGTTATAATAGTGTTTTCTTGTGTAATTTGTCCCAGAATTTTTTAACATCTTGAATTTGAATATAAATCTTCAATGGAAGAATGCTCATTATGTACAAGGAATGACAATTCAACCTCCAGTTACAATGATCAGAATTCATTGACTTTGCCAAAATAGTGATTTCAACTTGTCACTTTGTTTTGGTGTTTTACATTCAATATTATGAAACAATGCATTGTCTGAATCATGCAGTGCAATTAAACCCATGGCTCCATCAAGTTTCTTCCTATAGACAAATCTTTCAATTTCCTTTGTAATTATTGGTTGTGCTTCAATCAACATTTTCCATATACCTTTTGATTGTGGAAGTTGTTGCATCTTGAGTTTCCAAGTATGATTATTTAGGAGTTCAGCAACGCCGGATTCAACCATTTTAACAATCATAGAAAGCAGAAAAAATGATATTGACAATCTCCAAATAATTGATAGTGCAAAAATAAATACAATCCCGTGTACAAAGCAACTTCGTTGAAATGTAGAAAACAACTTATCAAGCAATAAATTTGGAGAAATTATGCAATTTGTGATACTTGGATGTTTAGATTTGAATGAGAATTTGCAGATTTGAAGAGAGATTCTATGTGTTATTGCGATCTAAATCATTGCCAATCTGTTCAAGCAATCGATGCTTAGAATTAAATGTGATTATATATATGGGTGTATACTGTATAGAGATTGATCCTGATCCATAGAACCATGGATTAACTGTGCTAAAATTGATTATGATGGTGATCAAAGGAGGTTGCTTATTTACGAGGAATAGAGGTTCTCTAACAATCCCATTTGCCAGGCAAAGTGTTGCCAGCAATCTTGCACAAAACAACAATCTAAATCCACAAAGCCATGAACATGCATAAGCTACAACTTCCCCGAGAACAGAACATGCTAGCACTCTAAACACCTCTCAAACAATTTGGTACGTTATTGGTATTGAGATCCATGTTTTAGGTGTAAATTTCCCCGAAATCAAGTTTTGACAGTGCCTAGATTTCGCATCCACATGTTGCAACCAGCCTCTGACTATCAACGGTCCCAAAATTCTTTCTGTGTGACCTCTGTGCATACCTTCAGAATTGCCACAACCACAAGGACTTTGCGCCTCGCTGACTAGTGCACCCATAATACACAAAAGAGACTCAACCCGAGCCCTGTCGCAACTGCTTCATAGCTTGATTGTATGATCAAAGTATCTAGAAAACAACGACATGTAGTGTCATTGTAATGGTAGAGATCTCGAAGTTAATGTATAGAAACTCTAGTAACATATTCAAATTCAGAGGGGAAGGTATAGCTTTTATGCGGAGGTAATCAATATTTCACCCCAACATATTCTTGCGCTGAGTTCCTGAACTCCTTGCCCTTTTTAACTTTTGAATTGAATATAGAGGGCCAGGAGTGTTCAGACGATAATCTCTCTTGCTTTGCATTTCTCTCTGACGGGGGAGGGGGCTTATCCCCTGTTACACATACTTCTCTGACTATGGACTTATCCCTTTTCACATTTCTCTGTGGCACTGGTCTCATACTCTCTTTCACAAATCCCTCATAGTAGGCTAATCCCTTATTTACATTGCTCTGTGACAGGGAACTTAATCCCTGTTTCACACACCTTTCTTATAGTGGGCTCCTACCTTGCTTTGGATCGTTCTGGCAGTAGCCAGTAGGCTCTTACTCTGTTTCACATGCATCTGGAGTCACAGACCATTTGCAGCAAGATTGGACATTTTTGGCCTTTGCTGTAGGGAAATTTGTTTCATAAACCAAAAGACTAATAGATTAAAACTTTTATATATATTTTAAAAACAGTTTTACACAGGTTGCAAGCAATATTCAGAGAATATATTTGTAGAGTCATACCTCTTACACAACACCAAATCTTGATTTAGTGATCGTGGTGTTGTGAATTTGTAGTGTCAAGATCTGCACAAGCGGTCCATAATCCACGACTGTGGCTTCTCTCACACCGGTGGCCTCCTTCTGTGGATTAGTTCGAGATCTGAGCACATCTTCGAGAGTGGTTTCTAGACTTGTATCGTGGCCTTCACAATCAAAACACAAACTTTAGGTTGAGCTTTTCTCATTTGATAGCATGGTATGTAACAATGACCGATGGCACCCTCATTTGCTCGTGAGTGGTGGCCATGTGGAGTGCATGGTGGGCTAGTGGGCTATTAAGTTAGGTTTGAAACTTTGTTGTACGTGTGCGCCCTTATTGGATTTGTTCATGGGAGCTTTTAAACATCGTTGGCTCTTCTTTGTTGCATGATTTTGATGGTCATGTACGTGTAACTCATCTCGTATTGAGGAAGATCGCTACTAATAAGTTGTGCTCTATTGTTGTTCAATCTTATAGTGAACCTGTTTTAACTTCCTCGTTTTACAAACACTTTATTTGGTTACACAGATTGTTCGTCTTGGTACTTTATAGCTTGGTGATGTTGTCCTAATGTAATGAGGGCGACTAAGGATGTTTTTTACAACCAAGAGCTTTTGTACAAGGGTGTTTTTCTTGCCAATCATTTTAAGGCAAAAGTAAAAAGTAAAAATAGTCCTTGCACTAATGGTGACTAGCTTAGCTTTGGCGTCTTGCACTTCTTACACAGATCGACAACCACTACTTGTTGTAAGCAATTGTCTCTTTTAAAGGTAACTGATCAAATCATGGTCCCAATCACCTTAGAAACTGTGGCTCATTGGAGTGGTGTTTGCAGGTGGTTTTTGTTTGAAGGGGAAGGTCAAGGATATATTCCCTTTATTATATATTTTTTACAATCAACAAACTCTCATGCGCATGAAAAGAGTTTTTAGTTTGGAGGTATTTTGGCAATTTTTATTGAGACGTCTAAAAATATGATGATTTGGACGAGACAACTATTTTTTGCTGGAATCCAGTGTTTTTTAGTTTGTAAAATTGTAATTTAACTATGTTTTAATGTCGATTTTGATGGTAGAAATGGATTCAACACCTTTAGAATCCCCTATGGCACCTAAAATTTCAGAACTTGACAAGTGTAACATGGATTTTGAAAATTTCCGATAGGATTTTGTCAAAATCGTGTCGGAAAAATCAGCCTATTTTGACCCAAATTGTCGAATTATTGGACTACACTAATGTCTTTTGGCTAAATTATTTATCATAAACAAGTTATTGATAGTGTTTGTGCCATAACTCTTTACTAGAGCATCCAACTTTTGGTTTTGTTCGAGTCATTACTTAGAGCATTCCTCTCTCTTCCAAAGACGATTTCTCACTTGTACATGGGTACCTATGACGGACTTGTATGTTGGGACCCCTATTGAGGATTGTTGTCCTTGATGACACTTCATTTTTTGGTGCATCTCTTTCTGCACCTTTGAGTAATGGATTTTGGGCCACTCATTCAAATATTCTTAGAGTGTTACCAAGGGTTTTCCTTCACCTTAACTCTAGATCTATTAAGCACCAAGAGAGATAAAATCCCTTGAGGTACAAACCCATTTTTAGATTTCCAAAGTTAAGAAAATTGAGGCTAGTTCTAGTGGCAAACGACTACATAGATGATCATCGTTATGTATATATTTTAGATGAATTTGATCATTTAAAATTTACTAAGTATCATGACACACACATGACACATTTGAACACGAGGCAATCAATCAATCTTATCATGAAAGTTTCAATATGCAATATTTAGAGCATTAATTGCTATTGGTATATTATCATCTGTTTGAGGTTGTTCAATTGTGCCTATCTCTATTATGGATAAACTTGTATATGCATATAACGGTCTTGCAAAATAATTATGGAACTCATTCATAATAATTGTGACCCTTGATATTGTGTTTCGGCAAGATGGATAAAGCCATGATAAAAAAATATTTTCATCATTTTTTTATGAATGCACATTAGAGGAAATTTGGGGTCTAAAATGGGCCTTATAAGAAAACGTGCCAATAATAAATTCTTGTGAGTTAGAATTCAAGAACCAATAGAATTTCAATAAAATGAGTCAACCATAATGGTTGAATTGACATATTTGTCAAAAAAAAAAAAAAATTTGTTCGTATTTTCGACATATCTCATTGTGTCATCATCACAAGTTTTCAGGTATTTCTTGTTTTTGGGGTAGCGGGGTCTGTCAAAAGTATGCAGCGTGGGTACTCTTTGGATGCAGAATCAAATTTCGCATCCAACGAGCTCTCCCGATCGAAATTTGAGTAAAAAGTTAAAACACATGGAGATATGTCGAAAATACGAACACAAAATTAGTTTTTTTCTTTCCTCCTCCAAAATTAATAAATATTATTTTATTATTTTCCTTAGGAGGCCCATTTTAGACCTCAAAATTCCTCTGATGAGTGATGTAATATCAATTGTGGAACACTGGAAAATACTTCCTTATATGTTTCTATTAAAGAGTTATTTGATAAGGCCATACATTTGTTTGTAATAAACAACGAGTTGTGTCAAAGAGATTACATAAAATATATTATAGATCCTAACCCTTAAAAAGAAATGATACATAGAAAATAGTGTAATCGATGCATAAATCATTACACTAACAATGTTATCAATCGGATACATTGATATCGATGTACTTTAGTAAGAGCACTGCAAAAAACAACTTAGTTGGAAATTGTCGACTTTACAAAATTGAAATGTAGACAGTATAACAAAATTAATGCACATATCGCCAAAACAAATGCATTGAGATAGATTTATTCATTGTAGAAACATTGAAATCAATGGAAAAATCTCTTCCTCGCAGGACAAAAGGATACCACTCGTCACTTCGATCTCATGTGCAAGCAAATCCATAACCAAAACATCAATTAGAATTTGAGAAATAAGCATAGTTATGGGATAGCTTTATAATGGTGAATCCAATCAATTACAATAATATAACACACCATTTCTACATATTATGTAACTAAATGGAAATAAATAAGATATATACTATAGCCTTGCAACATGATCATGATCACTATAGAACATGACAAAATATTATCAATCATGAAAGCAATTTAAACCATAAACAACTTTAAATCTTGTGCACTATCAACATTCTAAAATCCCTAATAATAAACTGAAAACAAAAAGCGTTACTAAAAATGTTATCAATTCATTATGCTTCAGTATTGGTGGGTTATTAACTTCTATACAATTATTAACTTAGCAAGTGAACACTTAAACCATTCCATGGATTGCAATTTATGCAATCATTCTAGTAATTGTTTTTTTCAAAGTTGACAAAACCTATCATAACTTAGTTGCACCTGGTAGTGAGGATTGACTACTACTTGCAAATGTGACTTGACTCATCACTCTAAAGCAAGCTTTTAGCCAATAAGAAGAAATTTTAGAGCTTATTCCAGGACCAATTCTAGTAAACATATTATATAGTATTTTCTTATATTTTGAATTATGATCATTCATTTCAAAACTAAATAAATAAATAAATAACATATATTAAATTATCAACTTAGCAAATAAACACCTAATTCATTATATGGAATGAAATTTGTCGAATGACAAACTAAAATTTATAGTTTATTATTATAAATATATATATATTATAGTGGCATTTAACCTTAGTCTTAATTAAATTTAACATTTTATTTTTTTTAATAATTTATATATTTTATTTTTTAAATAAAATGATTCAAAACTTATAATAAGTTAAATATTATTATTTTTTTAATTATAGTATTAAATAGCACTTAACCTTATTTTTTAATTAAATTAAATCTTTTATTTTATATTAATTTATTTATTTCATTTTTAAATAAAATATTAAAAATAATAATAATTTCAACATTTTTATGAACTTTTATTTTTCTATTATTAATTATGCTTCATCCTTTGTACTTGGAATATGTTTTACATGTAATCCTAAAACAATGTGGGAAAACACATATAAAAAGGTGAGAGGTCTTGCACTTAGGTTGTATTAAGACATTTTCATAGATGCCATTGAATATTTGATGTATTTTTTAAAATGTATATTGTATAAAGATACCAGGTCTTGGTTAAATCACTGGAAGATCGATGAAAATGTTGCATTGCAAAATAGTAATAACATTAAAAATACTATTGCTTCTAAGTTTAAAGAAAAATTGTGGTGTGAGAAAGATTTAGAGGCCAAAAGAAAACTTAGATATTATAAGGAGGTCATCAACCCTACTCTTGAAGATCAAAACTATCTCTCGGTTCTAATCAGTCCTAAGAAAAAAATTAATATAGCTAAGATAAGAACGAACTCGCATGAGCTCCACAGCGAAACTGGTCGTTGGACAATCCCTAAAACTCCTTGGGAAGAAAGGATCTGCCACCTTTGTGAGAGTAAGAACATTGAAGATGAAAATCACTTCCTCTTAGAGTGCCTTGCATACACCCACATTAGATCCCAGTTTCATAACCTTTGTTGCAATACTGACATTCCTAGCCTTTTAGCTTGTCAAAATTATAGTAAGTTCGGGACGCTTCTCTCCAAGCTCTTTGAGCATAGAAATATAACTTTAAAACAAACTAATTAATTTTCTTCTTCAGGGTCCGATAGACCAAATTTTGGTCTCAGGGGACGTTAACCATCATCATCATCATCATTAATAGATTTTATTTTTATTATTATAATATTTTTATAGTTTATAATTTATAATTTATTAAAAAATGGATTTAATATTTTTAAATATTTATATTTTATTGAAAAAATAAAATTAAATATCTTTAAATTTTTAAAATTTATTTAAATTTTATAATTTATATTTACATTTCACTTTTGATTTTATGGTCTCTCAAATCAAATATTAAAAAAAAAATGATCCAATCAAAAATAAGTTCAAATCCGTTTATATATATATTAAAATGGTATTTGAATATTTGATGTATATAGTAAAAAATGATCCAATCCAAAAATAAGTTCAAATCCTTTTATATTTATATATATATTAATATTAAAATGGTAATTGAACATTTTATGTATATCCTTGAATATATAGTACAGAACAAAGATACTTGAATATTTGATATACATGTATGTACATCATTCAATGTATTTCTTACATTTCTTTATATTATGCCTGGGGTTAATGTTTTAGAGTCCCACACCTGTACATGTCGTCTTGTTTTGTTCTTTGGTGGGAATGCCACCAATGTGATTTAGTTGTTTGGGGTCAATGTTTTAGAGTCCCACATCTGTACATGTCGTCTCGTTTTGTTCTTGGTGGGAATGCCACCCATGCGATTTAGTTGTTAGAAGACTCAGTGAAGGAAAGAGATGGCAACGATTGACAATGACTGAAAAAGGCAAAGCAACCAGTAGTTATGTATTTGATGTCATATCTTTTTGAATAATTTGTAATTGGAAAAGGAGGGAGCCCATTGGAAAAGCAAACCGGCCTTTTCCCATCGGCACTAAAATCCAAACTGGGGATATAAATGACAGGACATTGCACAAACAACCTCTGGAAACCATCTTAAAAGGGCAATTTATACACAGATGATACCTGCAATAAATTGACTAGGTTCTCTCATGGACGTTGTGTAAGAGCTACTCCAGTTTTCCTGGACCTTGTATGGACAGAATGTGATGTACTAAAGACTTTCATGTGCGGTCACATCAACAACATATTCCAGACTTACATTCTTGGTGAAACATTAAACAGTCATTTCTTTAGTACCTTCAAGGCTGCTGCTCTGTATGTTGTTGCTTTAAGTAAGTTGATATTTACCATTAATCTTTTGGAATATTTTTTTATCTTGTATGTGGAACATTTTCATTATAGTTTGAGAGGTTTACTCTAATTTAAATGTGGCTCCATAATTTCATACAAGAAAAATTCTTTCTCCTTAAAAACTGAAGGTGTATAATAATAATTCACAGATTTACCTTTACAAGTATAGAGCAAAGGTAATAAAGATGAAAAAGACTAAATTGCCCCAACTATACTATTGGATGTCCATTTATAATGGACACTTTCCAAAATGGTTGGGACTCTGTTCACTGTCGACTCTTTCCAACAAGGCTGGGACTCTGTTCACTGTTCATGTGCAGTATCCATCTCATGCTTAGTAATGTTTTTTAAAAATAAACTCTTGAAAACCCAGAAACTTTTCAAACTGAGAACATGGCACAGGTTCATGCACGTTTCTTACATACAAGTGTATAATCCAAGCCCAAGCAAGAGCTTACTATCATTTGATTGGAAGCCAACATCAATGGAAAGCAAGTTTCTAAAGCTATTCCCAAGCAAACTAAAAGTATAACACCATTATGCTCTTTTATATAATCCAAGCCCAAGCAAGAGCTTACTATCATTTGATTGGAAGCCAACATCAATGGAAAGCAAGTTTCTAAAGCTATTCCCAAGCAAACTAAAAGTATAACACCATTATGCTCTTTTAGAAAATGACATATCAGAGGTCTTATAGTGGGGCCTATTTTCTAGAAATAAAATCAGGGTTATTAAAGCTGGCAAAACTTATGCATCAATCCTACAAGTTGTCTGTTGAAAATCTTGCAAAAGTGTAAGGTTCTGGATAGCGAATCTGTCATGTCAATGTTAATGCAGAGACTGAAGTGGTAGGCTTGTTATCTAGAGCCTTACAAAAATGTAAGCTTTTAGGTGGGGAGTTCCCTACCATTTCAATGTTCAGGCTAGGACTTCTGAAAAGTGTATAAAATTGTAATTTCAAAAATTATGTGATTTGAAATCTCTCTTAATTTTGATAATTTGGAAATACATACCTTGGTTTTCTTCATTGTTCCATGCGTTAGCTTTCTATAAAAGAATACATCATTTGCTCTGAAGTATAACTGTCACTTAAAAGTTCTCATCTTTTTTCCAACTATCTCCCCTGATTTGGTTGTGAGAACTTGAAATCTTACTTATTTTCGATACTTTGGAAATACACACCTTCATTTGATTATTTTTTATAATTACAACTTGAATTACTTCATTGTGCCATGTTTTAGCATTATATAGAAAAGCAGATCATTCATTTTGGAGTAGTGTCATTGGTATTCAAATTGTCAAATGCATTTGGATAAATACAAAGATGTATACTCCTAAAAAATTGCTTTGTAAAATATTTGTAATAAATTATTCTTCCAAAATTAGTGCCAAATTAGTGCATATCTTTTCAAAAGGAAAACAATAACGACTTTATCCCATTTCCTTCATTGGCCCAGTTTTTTCATCATATGGGAAAGTATGCCTAGCTGCCCCTGCACTTGAATCACCCTCTAATAAGATGAGAGCTCTCCCATTAGTGATGGTGTGCACTTGAAAGTTGAATCAGCCTCTAATAAGATGAGAGCTCTCCCATTAGTGATGGTGTCCTCTGGCAGGTAAAAAATTGTTACTCTAATCCTTTGAGTGGATTGACAAAATAACCCTGGGTGTCTTAAGAAAAAAGGCTGGCCTATGTCCTTAAGGGAAGCTGAAATTTCAAGAATGGATACTGAAAGGTTGTATGTGAATTCTCCAGTAAGCTGGGTAATTGTGGTGAATTTCCAATCTACTGACTAGTCACAACTAAACTGACATTAAAGTAGGTTATTTGATGAGTAGGATTTTATGATGTTATTGAAACAGGGTTATGCTTCTAAAAATATAGAGTGATTTTCCTAGAATTTTAATAAAAACATATTTCTAATTTATGCTTTAAAAATCCTTAACAAACCAGAAAATACACTTCCTTCCAATTGATGCCTTTACAAATCTTTATAAAGCCAGAGAATAAACTTTAATCCAGAATTACATCATAACATTCCAAAGGAAGGAAGCCACAGAATCACGATAAATCAATGTACAAGTCGCAATGTTTTATATCTATATAAGTTTGAAAAGTAGTAAGAATTCGACTGTATGTTAAAGTCAGAAGGTGAACTTGACAGTCAAGTAAATTTGCCATTTATTAATTGGAATAATTTTAATTTTATAAGTAAGTTTATGTGTTATAGGTGGACTGCATTTCATAATAATCACAGTAGCAACTTGTACAAAAATCTGCAATTACTTTTATTAAAAAATCTAATCACTGGTCACAAGAAGACATAACTGAACAGAAGTCTCACACGAGAGAAACTATGTGAAAAACAGCAGAATTCGACATCAAATTTTCCAGTTTACCACTAGCACATCTAGAAAGACAAATCTAGATGAAGCCCCAGAATAAGGTTTAATCACATGTTTAATTTAAATTTGTTGTTGAGTTTGAATGGAAAAACTTATGATACAACGCTCAAGGAATAAGAAATAAAAAATCAAGGCAGACTGCTTTGAAATAGTTATATGCTTAAGAAGAGCTTTTTTCAATCTCAACATGAGTGATCACAGTCCTCTAATATGAAGACTCACAGAAAATCCATGAAGGATAATGACCCACAAAACATCTATGAAGGAAAATGTTGGTAAATCCATGAAGGATAATGACCCACAAAACATCTATGAAGGAAAATGTTAGTAGCATCCGCAGTCAATACATTTGAGGATAGCTTACTCCTGAATGAATTATATGTTTAATAGAGTTCTCGAAAAAACATGCCCTCGTCATCATATTACACAGTTTGGGAATCACACAAGTTGCTGGATAAGTAACCTCAAATCATCCTTCATGTTACTTTCTCGGTCTGAGATCCAATATTAATCACCTTGATCTCTATTTGCTTTCAAATTAGATAGAATGAACCAACCAAATCCAGAAATCTAAACATAAGAAACATAGCTTACTAATATCACTTTACAAAATGACAATGACTCAGATAATCAACTTACAAAATTACAGTAACTCGGGCACATTCATACATCAGTGAGGAGAAAGTTGAGCTCTTATGATTGCACAAACAAATCATAACCATGACTCAGGCAACATTATATCACCAGAAAAAAAAGGTTCCAATTGCAAAGATACACAACCGTGTGCATTTTAAAACTCTGTATGCCGAACAGACTAAAATGACCTTTAACACCTCTGTCACAAACAGACTGAAGACCAGACAGAAGCAACAATTTGATTGTCTTGTACAGCAACTGTGAGGAATCGATAGTGGTGCTTCGGTAGCATGTATTGTTTTTGACTAAATGTACACAGGGTTGTGAAAATGTAGAAAGCAGAGCAGGATTGCTGAAAAATAGCCAAATTAGTTGTCTGGACGTTTCAATATACTTGGGCGATTCTGGCCTTATACCAATCTCTGATTCAAGCCAGTATACTTTTATCTCCAAATTATGCCATTTGGGTTTAAACAACTCCATCTGCATCATACTGGGCCTCAATTCCAACTTATGTGCCCAATAACCAACACCATTTGGGTTACATACACCGGTCCCATGAAAAACAAGCTTCCAACACCTGAAGGTATTCGCTGTGTTCATGTTTCTTGTTTGCCCAAATTTTGTTTTGAACCTGTTCTTTCTTCTGTACCCTCCGCTTCAATAGTCTCTGGTCCAGAAGTCGGATCGGAGTTTGGCCTGGACCAGATTCTATCATTGTTAGGTGTTGCAATTTTTGTCAAAGCCATGCTTAATGCGCTTTGTTCCACCAGAAGAACCACTGTATGTGCTAGAGATGTCGAGTAATTTAGTCCTCCTTTGATCTGATATTTAGGATGGCCCATTTTCTTCAGTGTCGTGATTCAAATCTGTGCAGTTCAGATCTAACTCAAGTCTCACACTGACCATGAATTATGCGCAGGAAATTTCACAGGAACTGGTGTCTTCTCCTGTATCAGACCCTCATCGGCAACATATCGAAATCAATAAGAGGTTGAGCTGTTCTTTTGCTTGGCAGTTGAAGGGAATGGTATAACTGTTTCATCAGCAGAAAGGCTATGTTTGTTTGTTTTAATGGGAGCTTGGCACCTATCTGGATTCCTATCAGCTTCCATCTGCTTCAGTTCTAGTTTGGCACTTTTCTGGATTCTGAGTCTCAGGGCCTCGTCTCCTGAGATACAATAACTGATTGTCACTTACCTTCTTTCTACAATAATTGATCGTCACTTACCTTTCTTTTACAAAGCTGGTTAAAATGCGCTCCATGGGAATTTTATGTTTTTACACAATAAAATGTTTCCTACATGCATGTAGGTGGACTTGATAGATTATTGCCTTTTTGATCTTTCCTTACATCCAACAATTCTACATATGAGAACTATGTGTACCCATAGGTGTTTGCCAACTACACATATGTGACAGAAATCGATGGGGACTTTCAATTGACACCAATGTTATGACACATGCTATCTAATTGACTCATGGCAAATGTTTTCTTATGTGTAGACATGACTATAGAGGTTAGATGGTGTTACTATAAAATGTTAGATGGTGTTACTATAAAATGGTTCATAAATCATATATGGTTGTTTCATAGTTAAGGATGCATTGTGATGTGGTTATAATTTTTCCTTAAATCAAGTGTATGATCTTGTGAGCTAGATGAATCCCGAAAGATTTAAGTAAGACCGACTCATTTTGCTTCATTTGCAACAATTTACCTAAGCATGTCATTTCACTAACCATTTTACCCATTTCCATTATGTCCCCCTTTCGTAATTGACTTATCATATGTTGTGTTCCAAGCTCTACAGTATTCCCATGTATGAATGCCTAAGCCAAAGTTAAAAGAGTCAAAGTACTTTAAAGGGAATGTAGCTAAATGATAAATGTTGTATGTGTGAGCAATATCCCCTTACAAAAAGACAGGTCCCCTATGTCCTAGGTTATAAAAGCCAAATCTAAAGAAAAGGGATTAGAAGGTATATTTGAAGGTATTTTTCGTAAGTCATGCATTATATGGTTTAACACTATGATTATTTGTTATTGTTGACTTGATTGTCCCCTCTTAGACGATGCACCCTCCTTCTTCATGCATATGCGAGAGTCTAGAGGCACATGTTCTTCATCTTCATTGGCACATGCAAGAGGGCTAACCCTTTTTCATGGTATATTGATGGCTTGGATGAGTTGGCATGAGGTTTGACCGCATTTTAGACCTTTGGCACACATCTCAAGGAGTTGGTTTCACATTTCCTTGGAGTGCTCTAGAGTTTATAACTAACCTTGGACCCTTAAGACACTTGCCATCTTCATTTATGAGAGCACTCCATCATTTGAGGTGGTTGAATTCATAGTTTGACTTGTCTAGTGTTGAAATATTGTAACCTTGAAGAATATTCTAAATGTATTTTACTGATGTACCCCAAGGGAGATGTCTTATTCCTCCGTCAGGATGTTACTATTGTATTTGGTCATCATAGAGTCATGAGGTATAACCTCCATTGTAATTCGGGTCAATAGTACCCCAATGAATATAATATAATACTGTTTTGAGTCTTCCTAGGTGGGAGTCGGCCCAGTTAGTTTAGTGGGGCCGACTTGTTAGGGTAAAAGTCAAGTGACAAAAAGAGTACAAATAGAGGACTTGTGTTCCTCTTTTGAACACACACTCACTTGTGTATAGTGCATAGGAGAGAGAGAGAGAGAGAGACCAGCAAGGAGGAGGATCACCTGTTTTGGGGTTTTATCTTATACATCTATACAGAGGAAGTTTTGCTAGGTTTTTTTTCCCCTTGAGGATTTCCCATGATAAATCTGTGTCTCTCTTGTGATTGTGTTTCTTTCAGTGGTTTCGCATGTGCTACTATTGTGAATTTGGATTAAACACTAATGATATCTAGCTAAGCATATGAAATCTTAACATGGTATCAGAGCTATCCTTAATAGAACAACTTTCACAAGGTGAAACTCTCTCTCCTCTCCTTCCAGCAAGAAATTAGGGTTTCTACAAAGTTTAGGATTTTGAAGATTTGCTTGCATAGACATTTGCGCCTCCCTAGAGCACATCTATTGAGCCCTAGATCGAATTTTTTGAGTGGGTGGATCTCCGAGTAAGCCAAAACCTAGCTTGGCCTTGAACCAAAAAACTATAGAAAACCAGAACCAAAAATCTGCAGAAACTGAAATATCGCAAGCAAGTTTTGAAGGGTGAAGATTTGGAATCTCCAGAAACCAAGTGGACCAACCAACTCGCCTCAATCAAGTGCATCTCCTGGTAAGGTCAACTTTTCATTTTGAGAAATTTCAAATTTTAGTGACCTCCTAGATAAGATGGCCCCAAGCACTAAGCTTGAGGACAAGCTTGGAGGAATAGAAAACTTACTAGCATGGAAGTATAGGATTGATCTCATTCTTAGAGAGAATGATCTTGAAAAATACATCAAAGATGAAGTTGCAGAACTGACAGAAGATGAAGCTAAGGAGAAGCACCAGAAGGACCTAATCAAGGCAATGACGACCATTGTTGATTCTGTCAAAGATCACTTGATCCCTCAAGTGTCATCTAAAAATACACCAAAGCAAATGTATGGTGCCCTTTCCAGAATGTATGAGGGAAAAAACATCAACATAAAGATGAATTTGAGAACTCAACTGAAGGGTGCCAAGATGAGTAAAGGAGAATCCATTCAAGATTACTTCACAAGGGTCTCCCAGTTCATGGAATAACTAAGTGCCATTGAAGACTCCCTTGATGAATTTGAACTAGTTATGACTGCTCTCAATGGTCTCACTAGACCTTGGGATTCATTCATATAGACTATGTGTGCCAAAAAAGAAAGTATGAAGTTTGACATTGTATGGGAAGATTGCATCCAAGAAGAATCTAGAGTATCTAAAAGAGAAGCTCTACTTAGAGAAGATGATCAAGCTCCAGCCATCCATACTAGAAGGAAAAGACAATCAAACTTCAAGAAGGATAATCACAAGGAGTATAGGCCTCCAAAGAAGTTTCAAAGGAAAAGAGAAGACAACTAGAAGAAAGACTACTCCAAATGTCAATGTTATAACTGTCATAAGATAGGACACCTTGCCAGAGATTGTCCATTGAAGAAGAACAACAACAAAAGACATCATGCTCATCTAGATGAAGATGAGGATAAAGAAGAAGAAGAAAAACCTTGAAAGAGACAAGAAAAAGAAGAAGACGTAGAATAATATGTAATATTCTCTACTCTCTCTTGGTCTATAATACCTGGAGAAGATACATGGATTATTGAGAGCGACGCTTCAAAGAACATGACAGGGAAGAAGCAAACTATGTCAAGACTTAAAGAGAAGAACTCTCCTCAGAAAGTATCATTAGGAGACGACGATCGATATTCAATCAAAGGAATTGGTGAATCAAGCTACAAGTTTGACTCTGGCACCTCCATGAAGATGAAGGAAGTACTATATGTACCAGGTTTGAAAAAGAACTTAATTTCCATCTCAACATTAGATAATAAAGGATATAGAGTTGCTTTATAGATGGACAAGTACTCATGTGGACCAAATGAAAGACACTTGAAGATGTTGTGGTCATTGGTGAAGGAGAAGGACGATTGTACAAACTCAATGGACATCCAGAAAACGTCCATTTTCCATGAGACCACTAGCTCAAGTGAACTATGGCATAGAAGGATGGAAGAACAAAGGAGGGAGAATGGAAAGAGAACGTAGTGTAAAATGTATAATTGATAATGTAGAAGATGAATTACATAATAGGTGCCCCAGTAATTTATACCCTAAGTAGGGAAGAGAGATGACTTTTCAAGTCACCTCTTAGTTTAATTACATTAATTTACTAAAATTAACCTAGCTTAGTATTTAAATTTGGCATTTGTTACATTGCCTTCCCCTTAAGGGAAGCTTTGTCCTCAAAGCTTATTTGACGACAATGATTACGTGAAATGTCGCAACGTCTTTGATGTGGATATTTGTATGGTTTGTTACTGGCAGGTTTTTTCCCTGGTTCTATTTTGATTATGTGTTTGCTTTTTCTGTTTGGTGGGAGCTCCATAGGTAACTCTTGAAACACCTTGCGATGTTTTCGAATCAGCTCTTGTATCTCTAGTTGTTTGTCCATATCTCCATCACTTGTTAGAATCTCCATTTATTGAAATTGAAGTATGTACGTTGGTGCGTCTTTCCAACATAGCTTTTTCATCAGATGTGATGTAACCAGCTGTGTTGGAGGTGGTTAGAACCCGTATAATTTGTGTGTTTTCTTGAACGCATGGAATTCAATAAAATTTTCTTGGTGATTTGCAGAGTATGTACCCAAGTTTTGTAACCATTGTATTCCTAATACTATGCCGACTCCTCCTAGTGGCACCGCAAAGAAATCTGATTCTAAGTTATACTCTTGCATTTGTAACTTAACCTTGTGACATTTTCCCACATTGTCAATCTTCTTTCCATATGCTACCATAACCTTCATGTTAGGTACTAGACGAATAAATAGGTTAAATATTTTAGCAAGGTTGACATTAACAAGTTATGGGTGCTGCCAGAGTCGATGAGAACTGTGACATTATTATTTTTTGTATATGTCCTTTATCTTCAATGTTTCCAATTGGGAGATTCTAGTAATAACGACTAATGATATTTGTGGGGAGTCGTCCTTGATTCCTCGGTGGTAGTCTTGTTAGCTATTCACATCGTTCTCAATTGGTTCATTGACTTACAACTCTGCTTCATAGGCATACAATTTCTTTTGTAAGCATCTGTGCTTAGGATCCCATTTGTCTCCATAGAACTTACATTTCCCTTCCTTTATTCTCCGGGCCTCTAAACTGGGCTTCGTTCCTTCCCTAAGTTGAGGCAGCGTATATCTTGGATTTCCTGTGTATGCTGATTGGAGGGGGTTCTTTTTGGAGTCGACTTGGTCGACATTTGTATGAACGGAGTTGCTTTCAATAATCCCGACTTTACGTCGTGCTTCCTCCATGGTAGAGATGATGCATAACTCTAGTTCGTCACAAATGTGTTGTTTTATACCGTGTATGTAGGTCTGTAGTCGTTGGTCATCGATTAACTATGGAACTCAAGTTGACAGTGCTTCCCATTCACATGTGTACTCATCGACATTGTTTTTTTGTTGTAACCTTGTGATTTTGGAAAAGAAGTCTTTTTCTTCAATGCCTTGGTATCTTTTGATGAGGTCGTTCTTGAAGCTAACCCAATTGTGAGAACATATTTTTGCAGTATTCTTCCACCATAAGAACCAGTTGTAAGCGCTTCCTTCTATATGCATGGAGGCATATTTAATTTTCTCACCTTTGTAATGGATGCTATGGATGTCTAGGTATTCCTTGGCTTTGTTAATCCATGCTATGCACTGTCTCTCATCCCCATCGTATTTGGGTAACTCAAATTTCACCCGTATTTGACGTCCTTGTGTATATGAGGCTGAGGAAGACATGTTGAACAGAGGATCTGGCGGCTTCGGTGTTCTAGGAGAGTTTGGTTGCAGGTCATTCGATATTTGTAATATGTCCAAGATGGATATTAAAACTACCTGCTTTTTCTTTTTATCTTCCTGTAGAGTGAGGAAGCTATTCTCTATTCGCGACATAAATTGTGTCCAATTTGATGTCAAATTGTCACTGGTTTGTTTGATCTTTTCCTGGAGTTCCTCGTAGTTCTTATTAATCTTCTCATTGATTTGATCAAACTGAGCGTCCATTGATCTAGTGATTGTTGGAATCTTCTCGGTTCCGAACGTGGATTTATTTTTATTTGTTGCATGATGCCATCCTGCCACGATTATTTTTTTTAAGTAATTATAATAATAATTATTATTATAATATAGTTTTTTAATTAAATAATAATAATATTAATAGATGTTATTAATATTAAAGTATTAATTAAAAAAATTAAGCAGTCGACCGTGGATGTGGATAATGGAGGCAACATTAGGGAGCGGAACGTTGTCTATTTGAAGAGATGATGGAACGTGGCAAGCAGGTGCGCAGAGATGATGGAGGGTGCATGTGGATGGCGAGCGGAGGATGGAGGGTGGAGCTGGTGAGTGGATGATGGATGATGGAGCAGGTGCGTGGGGGATGGAGCAGGAGGATGGAGAAAGGCGAGAGGGGTGGAGGAGGATGGAGAGGCGATGGGGAGGCAGGAATTGGAGAGAATGGAACAGTGAGGCAATGGAGGCGACGTGGCTGGGTTAGCGGCGTGGAGTGATGGGCAGAGGAGCGACGAAGTGGAGAAGTCATAGAATGGATGACGTGAGGGAGGTGGCAGCTGGTGGTGGAGGGATGCGTGAGCGTGGGGAAGGTAAGGAGGAGGTGGGTGCAGTGGAGGTGGGAGTGGTGGAGGATGCAAGGTGGTGGGATGGTGTCGAGAGCTGATAAGCTCTGATACCAATGGAAGAACAAAGGAGGGAGAATGGACAGAGAACGTAGTGTAAAATGTATATTTGATAATGTTAAATTACATAATAGGTGCCCCGGTAATTTATACCCTAAGCGGGGAAGAGAGGTGAATTTTCAAGTCACCTCTTAGTTTAATTACATCAATTTACTAAAATTAACCTAACTTAATATTTAAACTTGTCATTTGTTACAAAGGATTGCTCACAACAACTACAAAGCATTACCCTATGTGAGCAAAGTGGTAACAGGTTTACCAGATTTGAAGATCGATCATGAAGGTACTTGCAAAGGATGTGCAAGAGGAAAGAACGAATAGAACCATTATGGAAGCAGTGAAAACAATGATTCATGATCAAGACCTTCCCATGCATCTATGGGATAAAGAAACATGAACAATTGTGTATGTGCAGAACATATTATCTCATAGTGCTCTTGAATTCAAGACTCCCGAATAAATGTATACATGAAAGAAACCTGAAGTGAGCCATCTCAAGATATTTGGTTGTCCAGTATATGTACACATTCAAAAAGAGAAGAAAACCAAGTTGGATCCTTTCGGAAAGAAGGGAATATTTGTTGGATACTGTGAAGTCTCCAAAGCCTTCAGGATATACATTTCAAGATTCCATCATATATAGAGATCAGTAGGGATGTAACATTTGATGAAGAAACGATTCTTAAGAAATTCAGAAGGTGTCAACTTGAAGAAGTACATAAAGAGGATGTACCTCCCAAAAAGGTAGAAGGTGAACCCTCTCCTGAAATAGTAGCATCATAAGATCATGATATGCTAGAACCTTAGGAAACCCCTATAATGGATAAATCTTGAAAGAGAAAACCTACCAGTCAATAATGAAAAATGATGTTTGGGATATAGTACTCAAACCAGAAAACAAGAGTGTGGTTTCTTGCAAGTGGATCTACAAGATAAAACATGTTGCTGATGGAAGTATCGAAAAATACAAGGAAATATTTGTGGTTAGAGGATTCTCTTAGAAGGAGGGAATTTATTATGAAGATACATTTGTGACAGTATCAAGGTACACTTCCATCAGAACCATCATGGCACTTGCTTCCATGATGAAGTGGAATCCACAACAGATGGATGCAAAGACAAACTTCCTGAATGGTGTGATTGAGGAAGAAGTATACATCGAACAACCACAAGGATTGAAGTCGAATACAAAATGACTCATGTATGTAAGTTGAAAAAGTATATGTATGGACTAAAGCTAGCTCTTAGAGCTTGGTATGGAAGAATATATAGCTTCTTGACAAGCTTGGGATTTACCAAAAGTAAAGTTGATCCTAACCTTTACCTTAAGGTTATGGATGATGAACCTGTCATAATATTACTATATGTAGATGATCTATTTCTGACAAAAAATTAGAAACAGATTGCAGAAAGCAAGAACAAGCTACCTGAAGCATTCGAGATGAAATATCTTGGAGTGATGCACTATTTTATCGGGTTGGAATTGTGGTAGAGCCCAGAAGGAATATTTCTGAACTGGGGAAGTATGTAGTGGAAATCTTAAAAGGATTTGATATGTTGTATTGCAAAGCCATGGCCACACCCATGGATACCAACCAGAAGCTGTTATCTGATGAATCATCAGAGTTAGTGGATGTGACTGAGTACAAATAGATTATTGGGTCGTTAATGTATCTGGCGAATACTAGGCTAGATATATGTGTTGTTGTGAACACCCTGAGTCAGTATCTAGTTAAACCTAGACGTGTGCACCTGATAGCTGCAAAGCATGTGATGAGGTACCTAAAAGGTACAACAGACTTTGGACTATACTATGATAGAGATCATGACTACATATTGTATGGATATACGGATTCAGATTGGGCAGGAAGTGACACAAATAGGAAGAGCGCCATAGGTGGATTTTATTGTCTAGGATCCACCATGATCTCATGGTTTAGCAAGAAATAATCCACTTTTGTTCTCAGCACGGTTGAAGCAGAGTACATAGCATCTTGCTCCTCTAGTTTTGAATCCATATGGATTTGGAAGGTGATGTCAAGTCTATTTGACATGGAGTTGGATACCACAGTGATTCTATGTGACAACCAGAGCTGTATAAATATGACGAAGAATCCTGTGTTCCATGATAAATCAAAGCACATATAAATTCGATATTTTTAGATAAGGGATATGGTACAAAAGGGAGTTATACAACTCTAGTGTCTGATTACTGATGAGAAAGTTGTCGATGTGTTGACCAAGCCTCTATGTCGGTTAAAGTTTGAACACTTCCGTGACAAGCTTGGAGTAGTTCGAAATAACTTTCCTCACAAGGAGGAACAATGACGATGATACATATATTCCTTGCAAGAAGGAACAATGATGGTATGAACTCTCCTAAAAATGGGGGATCATGTTGATGATATGGACCTCCCTAAAAAAGGGGGAGTGATGATGAGACTTTCTTTAATGATGGGATGTCAGTGATGTTCCAATACCAAAGAGGCCAAGTGCACCTGCAGATGCTGATGAAGTCTGACATTCACTTGTGGATGATAGTATCCTCTTTTGAGAATGGTCTCGCGGACAATAACACTCTCTTAATGAGAGTGGTCCTAGCTCTTACTAGCTGAGGATGGTCCTACAAACAATACTATTGCATGGAGAGTGTTCCTACATTTAGTTGTAGATGTCGTAGAAAATAACACTCGCTTGGGAGTGGTCCTAGATTTAACAAGCCGATGATGGTCTACATCGATACCTTACAGATGACAGGTCCTGCATTCAGTTGCAGACGATATCTGCATTCAGTTGCAGATGATACTCTCACATGGAGAGTATGCCTACATTCAGTTGTGGACGATATCTACATTCAGTTGTAGACGATACTCTCACATGGAGAGTATGCCTACATTCACTTGTAGATGCCGTAGAAAATTACACTCGCTTAGGAGTGGTCCTAGATTTAACATCTTGAGGATGGTCTACAATGAGTCCTTACAGATGACAAGTCTTGCATTCAGTTGCAGATGAGATTTGCATTCAGTTGCAAATGATACTCTCACATGGAGAGTATTCCTATATTCACTTGTAGATGCCATAGAAGATAACACTCACTTGGGAGTGGTCCTAGATCTAATAGGCCGAGGATGGTCTACGATGAGTCCTTGCGGACGATAGGTCCTGCATTCATTTGTGGACGAGATCTACATTCAGTTGTAGACAATTTAGTTCGACATTCATTTGTGGACAATCGAGTTGGTCTATACTATGGACCCTCCTCACTAAGGGGGAGTAGGTTGATGATGATTGAATCATCCTTGGACCTATGTCCTAAAGTGATAGGGATTGATCATCTCGCAAAGAGATCATGTGTACTGCAGGTAGTATTGCGGAAAAGGATCGAGAAGATTGAAGTGCTGCTACAAAGGATCAAGAAGATTGAAGTGTTGCTGCAAAGGATCAAGAATATCGAAGTGCTTCTGCAAAGGATTGAGAAGATTGAAGTGTTGTTGCAAAGGATCAAGAAGATCAAAGTGTTTTTGCAAAGGATCGAGAAGATCAAAGTGCTGCTGCAAAGGATCAATACGATCGAAGTGTTGCTGCAAAGTATCAAGTGATCCAGTGCTGCAGAAGATGAAGTCTCAGTGTTGTAGAAGATGATGTTCCAGTACTTAAGGTATTGAATATATTCCAGTAATTGTTCCAGTTGCTGATGATTGTTGAAAACTTCCTATTATGCATAGATGTATTACCTTGATACTAATGAATATTCTCTCTTGTTACTCCTATAGTTGATGATGTTGTTGTCAGTAGAATACCCTTCTCATTAAGGGAGAGTGTTAAGAAATATTGTAACTTCGAAGAATATTCTAAATGTATTTTATTGATGTACCCCCAGGGAGATGTCTTATTCCTCCATCAAGATGTTACTATTGTATTTGGTCATCATAGAGTCATGAGGTATAACCTCCATTGTAAGTTGGGTGAATAGTACCCCAATGAATATAATATAATACTGTTTTATTCTTCCCAGGTGAAATCGTCCCAGTAAGTTTAGTGGGGCTGACTTGTTAGTGTAAAAGTCAAGAGATAGAAAGAGTATAAATAGAGGATTTATGTTCCTCATTTGTGTTAAATTTGAGCATATAGATCTGTAGACAAACACACAACTCACAAAGAAGATCTCACAATTTACTCAGCCATTGAAGAATGAAACAGTGCAAAAGGCTTGCAGCTGTGAATGCTTTCATTAATCAAAAAAGTAATCCAGATAATAATTACAATGATGTAAAATGGCTTTAATAGCCACAAGCAATTCGAATCCACATGAGGAAGTTCGAATTGATGACTCTACTTGACTGTAGGTAACCAAGACTTGTCTAAATCACAATTGGAGTTCTAAAACACAACTAACTGTTACATTTAGTATTAAATAATGGTTAACTGACTGTGGTAGGTGAGAAAAGTGCCCCACATGTGTGCAATTAACTAAACCATTATTTAACTGAATGTAACTGACTCCTAACTTGTCTTGACTAGTCATCAACTGAAGTTAAGGACCCAGTAGTTAACCTTCCTTGTCTAAATCATAACCGGAGTTCTAAAACACAACCAACTGTTACATTTAGTATTAAATAATGGTTAACTG
>LPNX010390619.1:55621-80431 GCA_001517045.1 Pseudotsuga menziesii
TGAACACACACTCACTTGTGTATAGCGCATAGGGGAGAGAGAGAGAGAGAGAGAGATACCAACAAGGAGGAGGATCACATGTTTTGGGGTATTATCTTATACATCTATATAGAGGAAGTGTTGGGTTTTCTTCCCCTTGAGGGTTTCCTAGGATAAATCCATGTCTATATTGTCACTGTGTTTCTTTCAGTGATTTTGCATATGCTACTATTGTGAATTTGGATTAAACACTAATGATATCTAGCTAAGCATATGAAATATTAACATCTAGGTGGTACGTTTGCACCTTGAGAGACTCATTCATGCCACATGTGCCACCTTCTCTTGGAGCATTTATCACATTTGGCTTGGTTTGTTATAGGGAGACCCTTTTGAGATGGTTCTTACACTTTGTTTCATGTATCTTGATGAGTGTGCACCTCCTTGTAGTGGTTGATTGGTAAAAAACCTAAGTTTTGGGACCTATCTTTTTTAATTTGACTACATCCTTTAGGCCACTCATATTTTGGAGTTTATTTTTGTTTCCCATGTATTATCTCTCTTATCGAGTGGTGCACCCCCACTCACATGGTAAAGGTTGTTAGGGTTTTGGAGTTAGAGTTTTAGTATTTTGACCATGTCATGAGGATATTTTATTATTTTCTCTTGAAAAGTTAGTTAGTCTCACTTCCCCTATAAGAGACTCTCCTTCATTGTAATGTTTGCTAGAACTTGGAGAATAAAATTGCTCTTGCTACTATTTCTTAGTTTTATTTGTTTTAGGGTATGGGTAAATATTGAAGAAGTTGGAGCTATAAGTGCTTGATGTTA
Source organism: Pseudotsuga menziesii (assembly GCA_001517045.1). Taxonomy (NCBI): domain Eukaryota; kingdom Viridiplantae; phylum Streptophyta; class Pinopsida; order Pinales; family Pinaceae; genus Pseudotsuga; species Pseudotsuga menziesii. Next base: position 56,432 of record LPNX010390619.1, read on the forward strand.
GATGTGGAATTCTTCCAGATATGAATGTTTGCAAGGAAAATTTGGGGTAAGTTATTTTCTTTCCAAATTCATGGTCATGTTAATTTTATTTATTAGATAGCTCTATACTCAACTCATGATGTATGTTTCTTGTAGTAAGATTAGTAATATTTGCATGTAGATTTTCTTTGAGGATATCATGATTGAATAATCCCTTTGATTAAGAAGAATCACATATTTGGATATCAAAGATGAGGACCCCATTTCGCTCTCTTCAAGAAACTAGGTAGTAATCAAGAGATTTAATTTCTTCTTTTAGCCATTTAAATCATTGAATTCATTCCCCCACAACAGGTGCCCATATCTACGGATGGGAGGGTGCATGAGAGGAACGTGGAAGGATTGCATGTCCCTAGTGCTAACACCTCATCACCTCCTGAAAGGTCATAATATCTCCTGTGGGCTCCTCCCATGAAGGAAAATACAAAGGCTTCCCCTAGTACGAATGCTCGTGTGCAAACACTCAATGAAATGACCACTGCAAAGAAGGAGGACATGGGTGAGGATTTGGATAATTACTAATCCTTCCCGCTTCATAATGAATTCAACTGTGTTTGATGGATGGTAGCATAGGTGGATCATCAGAGTGCAGGGTTGTAGCATTTTGAACATGTCTATAAAGATTGTGGGCTCCCTCATTATTCTCTTAGGTTGTATTTTATCTAGTCTTGGGTCCTGGTTGGCTCGTTGTCGGTTTGGTCATGGACTTGTAGTTTGGCTCCCTACAAAGTTTGTTCATTAGTGGAGTTGGGTCTCGGGATGTAGTTTGTTTCAGAGTGTAGCCCCTCATAAATTCTGGAATACTACTTGGGCTCTCTATATTTTGGGGCCTAATATCTGTAAGTCTAGGTTTGATCCTGGTGTTGCTTCTTTCTCTCTTAGAAAATATCAGTTGGCACTTGGCAAGTTGGAGTTTGTCCTCAAAACTATCGGCCCTACTCTTTGTGCATCACGATGGGAATCTAGTGAGTCTTCCTATGTTTTTGCTTCTATTTACCACCCTTGGGTTATCTTCCTTACGGTTAAATATTTGGTTTGGTCTCTACCTCGGTCCAACATTGGGTCCAGTGGTGCTATTCCCCCTCTCCCCATCTGAGCACTTGTCTTCGCTCTGACTCTTTGAATCGGCTCCTCTTTGCGCCCTCCTTCATTATGACTTCACATAGATGCCCTCACATGAAGTCCACGTCCCAGGATCCCTTGACAAACTCCTTTGCTCCCCCCAACATATCCATGCATAACATTGTGCATTCGACTCGCCTCTTCAGAAATTTAATTTCGTCCCCCATTCAAGTGGAAATCGAGGAAACAGAAAGCGAGGCTCATCTCACTAGAAGTTGTCTCACGGGCCTGGAGGTGAAGCAGGAATTTGCAGCCCTAGTCCCTGATCCGGGATATGCTAGGGGAAGAACTTCCCTGCACTCGAAAACCATGGATTACTACTGGCAGCAGAAATATGTTGTGGGTCGTACCCTGGTTGAAAGGAGGGAACCCCATGAGGCAAATATTTTGAAGATGTATGAGCTCTCCCGACATCTGCAACAAATAGTGGGACACCTGGGGTCAAGTTGGACAAATTCCCAGATTCGACCCATGAGAATACAGATACCAAGCCTGGTCTAGGCTACTTTTCTTGTTTTTAGTCTTTTTTTTGTTGTTCATGTTTTGTATAACTATCAACAAGCGTTGTGTTTTAAAGAACTCCCAGTCTAGATGGTTCTACCTCATATCGTTTAGAGGCTGGTTTTAGTTTTGTTTGGATACACTGAACTTGTTTTCCCTATGTAGGGAGGGCTCAATTTTGATACTCTATTTGTAAATATGTTTGAACAAAATAGAAGGAATTATCTAACTTCCCAAAAAAAAACATTAAATTCATTTGTTTTAGAGTTTTTCTAAATATGGAATTAACTCTTCATCTCAACCATAAAATTAAGCAAAAGACTTAGGAAGAACTACTTTAAGCCTCATTTAAATTTATCTACTTCTATGCTATGGCATTCATGTTATGATTTTCATTATTAAACCAATCTTAATGCATAATCTAGTAATAGTTTGATTGTTTTTCATTAATTGATAAATTTAAGGTGGATGTTAGTTCTAGATTTATCCTAGTTTAGCCTTGAACTAGTTTTTTTCATTTATCATCCAAATGTGTTATTTTTTTAACTATTTTGAGTCATTTTCTTCATTCATCTTCAACGCTATTGAACAATTTTATTTAAAACATTTTTTGATATTGGGAACTACTTCTACATGGGTTATGACATACATCACTTACACCTAAGAGATCTCAAATTTAATCATTGGTGTTAACTTATAAGCACACATTTTTTATATGTTAATGGCATGCACATGCAACTAAACTCATCTTAATCATGTACGCTTCAAAATACATGGTTACTTGTTAATTTTGTAGCTCTTTTTCACATAACTCCAATTATTTAAGTTGCTAGAAATTCTCCATTTTTATTAACCATATAATATTTCTTTCAACTTCATCATTGGGTTAATTAACAATCTTTTAATATCTGAGTATATTTATGAAATTAATGGTAACTATATTCTATTGGAAATCCCTGCAATATAATAAGAGTCTGTGGTTCATCAAGTTGTATTTTCAGATTTACTTGTAATCTGTTTCATTCATTTAAATCAATGAAACTAATGCTTTCACAATATCCATTACTAGTTTAAAGTGCTCATTTTCATCGCCTATCTCTAGCTCTTAACACATCTTATACTACAACAACAACATCGTCTTAATATACACTCTTTAACGGGATATGACTCACTCAAGTTACATTTCACTTCTCATTTTACAATTCTTGATCTAGTTATGTTTTGCATCAAGTTGTTCATTATTCACTTCGAAAATCATTTAAGCTTTTGGGTTGCAAATATCCACTTGCTTCATTTAACTACATTTCATTTGCAAGAAAATCCATTGATTCATGGATGTTGTGATCAAATTGTGAGTTCTCTCTTTTAACACTTTAAGTTTCAAATCCTAGCTCATAGCCATAAACCATCCACAATTAACTTTGTGACCTAAGTAATTTTCCTTATTATCATCTCTAGACACTTAGTTTCTTTTAGGGAATCCCTCCTAATGATTTGATCCTATCAAAGTCACTAAAGAGATGGGAAGTAATTTCTAAGGCGACAATGACATTACTTCCATATTTTGGCATTACTTCCATAGTTGCACATAACTATGCTTTAGTGAAGACCTTACACTATAGGATGTTAGTTTTTGTGGAAACACTTATTGTATGGAAATTCTTTTAAAAAAGATGCTTCAATAATATAGGTTGTGGTCTAAACATTATACGACCTTATTATTTTTTCACTATTCAAAATACTATTGATGAAAATGTGTTATGTTAACATGGAATTTTGTAAGAATTATATTAAATTAATGGATATGGGTGTTTGTGGGTATTGAATCATTTTCTGCATTAAAAACAATATCTTATCTATCCAAAATTACACTTTTGGCAAAAGACTGTATGGTAATGATGACAAAATGGAAAAGTTCAAATTCCTAGAACTTTTATTTTTCTTTGTAATGTGTGAGACCTTTTTCTTTATAAATATAATGGGGTTTCTTGTTGTTTTTTGCTTCTTAGAGGAATGAAAAATATGCAGATTCTCCTATTAAAAATATAAAACTTGTATTAATGTATCACGAGGAAGTGCAATTTCTTACTAAGGTCAAGCTGGTGATTGGCGAAGAAAACTAATTAGTTAAAAACAAACATTCTATGAATTTGTTCTTGTTTTGCTGCTCAAAATAATGTGAAAGGAAATTGGTTATGTTTATATGAAATTTTGTAAGAGTCATATTGAATTGATTGATAGTGGTGTTCAAGGGTGCTAAATCCATTTCTATATTGTATGGCCATGATGGCAACATGACAAAGAAATGGAAGACAAAAGTCACCACTTTCTCTTCTTCAGATTCACCTCTTTTTCACTATAGTGTGAACAATCTTTTGATTTTAATTTGAGATACTCTCTACCTGGTTACTTTCATCCATGGCTAGCATGTTCTTCTTCTAGGAATCCTTCACGTGGTTCTTTGGATTCAAATCACAATATAAATTCCACCTCTTATCTTTAGTGTGACCATTGATATTACAATGGTTGTAATCATTGTCTAAATCCTTGCACTAATGTGTAGTGGCTAATGTCTTCTTATCCTTTCTTTTCCACTTTTTCTTTCCCTTCTTAAAGCATCTTGGCGGTGTTTTTGCTTGAAACACTTGGTTATCATTTAATCTTACCCATGTTATCTAGATGTTGTGTTTGCACACACACCTCATCAACTATCCTAGGTTTGTAGAGAATCAATTGCCTCCACAAATGACTATGTAGACCACCCAGATACTTAAGGAGTACATCCATTTTGTTGGGAGATACATCCAACATAATAACCATTTTTTTGAACTTGGTGGTGATTTTTCCAAAAGTAATTTCAATGGATCGATTAGTCCTCTTTGTACCCAATAGGGTAGAAGTGGGACTTAATGAGCATTTTAAACACCTCCAACTTAGTTATTGGGGGATCGGCCTTTAGCCTAAGTGTCTCCCAATGAATTTTCCACCAAGTTTGGGAGTGTATCTCTATCTTCAATAGGGAAAATGAAATATTCTTATATTCTCCTATATTATGAAATTATAATAAGATTTTGATTGTTGAAACTATTGATTCAACTTCACACCATATGATATCACCTTGGTAGGGTTTGATGTCCACTTTAAATATAGATTACTCGAAAGAAGTGATGACACTAGAACTTAGTCGCATTTCCAAGTCTCCTTTTTCAGCTACTTTCTGGGCCTTAATTATCACATATTTACCTTATGATCCATATTCCAAGTTAGAGCTACCAAACCCCTTGAAAGATCGAATTTTTTTCTCAAGGGCCATCATGAGAATGGCTATGATGTGAGAGATGTTACTGATTTGTACTTCCAACTCTGAAAACATCTCCTTTGATTCATCTCTTGGATTTCTATTATTGTACTCATATTCCTTGGCTAGGGATCCAAGAATTCTTCCTTATGACACTTCCCAGATTCTGTAACTTCCCTAAAACACCCAAATAAAAATTTGTCTAATACCAATATGATCTATAAACAACCATGGATATTCCACTAGAACTATTCACACCAACAAATATTCTCATATTCTATAATCTCTTATTACAGATTGTTTTATTTTCGATTACATATTTAATACTACTCTCTTAATGTTGAAATATTTTGAAACTAAAATGAAAGAAGAAAGAAAATAATAGTACACTATCCAGGGAAATGAACACAAGATGTACCCTAGACCAATATGAAATATCCCATCTAGAAGGTGAGACCTATGTTATTTCTCTTATCTTCTTAGCTATGAAATTCAAGTACAAAGAAATTTCACTCAATATGGAGTTTCCATGGACACCATGCCCTGCATGATATTCTACTTCCTTTGTTATGATTAAATATCTCATTCCTAGATGTTCTACTCAGCTATGGAACACTATCAGTATCAATAGAATGGAACTCCTTCCTATTTTAGCAACCCAATATTTAACATATCTAATAGTTGTCTAGGGTTAGGGTTAGAGTTTTTGCATGCCTTAACCTTTAATTAGCATTAGAGTTTGAACCCTATAGAATATTCTTTAAAATCTACACATGACTATCTCCATATGTGTGATTAATGGATTTGATGTGGCATCCACTCAATACCATGGTGGTCAATAGTATAGGCAAAGTTGCATGATTATAACTTCCGCATACAAACTTTGATCAAAATGCTTTTTGTGCCATTAAAATATCTCGATGTGTAGAATAATGTCACAAGTGAATTTGAGCACAGATTCTGATGGCCGAAATGTCCGATTTTCGACATCTTGATGTCGACAATTCTACAATTTGCTTTCTTTTTATAAGTCGGTGGAATTTCACGTCAGTTTCAACAAATAATTTTACTCGTCGGATTTTCGACCCACCTGTGTCAAAAAAATGAAGTCTAATGGTACTCCATACCCGTCGGCCTATCGACAACCACTCCTTTAGAGGTGTTGAATATGAAATGCCTCACTCCACTATGAAATCTGATGAACCCCTTAATATTTGTCAGATCACCGACAGACTGAAGGCGTCGAAATTTTAGTAGGGTCATCAGATTTGATGGATATCCAATGACATCCTTCACCAAAGACAACTCATAAATCCGACGATGCTTCATTCTTGGTCGTCATATTAACCAATGACTAATGCGTCGGTACTGTAGAACAACCCATCGGATAACCGACAACCCCGTTGAAATTGATAAAAAAAAATGGAAATATTTTCAGTTCTAAAATAAAAAGGATTTGAATGTAATTCACATGCCTCTAAATTCAAATTATCATACATTTGGGATTTGATTTGGTCAAGTCTAGAAACAATTAAAATTATTACAGCCTAATGAAAATAGGATCTACTGTAATGCAATCAAAATTATTACAGGCTAATGAAAATAGATAAAATAAATGTGTTTATATAAAGTATTAAAAAAAATGCTTGCAATAGATTAAGGTAACCCTACACCCATAATTAACAGAGTAAAAAAAACATACAAGGATTCGTTTACATGTCCACAAGCATAAAGTTACCATCAACATCAAAATAAATGCAAAGGTTGAAAAAGATATGCATGTGGAGAAAGGGTTTTAATTAGCAGAAGTGGGCCAACATTGAGAACAAAACCAACCTTTGTCAAAGAAGAGGATCCTTCTTCTTGCACGATATTATGAACACAATCAATTACACCCTTGTATTGATTTGATGTTCCCTATGCCAAAATTAAAAGTTATATTACCATTGTCATCATGTTTCTCCTATCTTACTTCTTACAAAAGGAAATACCTCTTGTCTACAAATTGATTATAGCTTAAATCACTTCTTAAATGGATACCTGAACCATCAATTTGGTCTTGATTACATCAAGAGGAGTAGTTATTGCACCAGTAACAACACCTGCATGAAAATCATGACATAGTATTTGATGATATGTCCAACATCATGTCTCATTAAGGAGATGGATATTCTCAAGTTTTGAAAAGACAGGTCTATCTATTGCTATGTTGAAATTTCGCATTAATAAAAAAATACAGATACAACCAAAGTTCAGAGTTAAAATCAAAAGTCACAAGAACCGTTGTTTGGACAACTTTGGCTTGCTTTCTTGTGTTGAAAATGAATTAGTTTCGAATATTTGTAGGGAATATATTGAAAGCAAAAGGACTCTGAAGGAATTTAAACACCTGGACAAGCTATATCCAGATACTTAAACTATTCAATTCTAGTCAATCAATCAACTGTAAGATTGCTTACACCCTCTATAGCAAACAATGTTTTCCCTAGTGCTTCTCAGATTTTGATGCATTATTAAAGATGCCAATGCAATCCATAGAAAATTCCAAAATTTGTCTTCTCCCCTTTATGCACAAGGATAGAATACTTAAAAAGCACCCATTGACTAGTTATTGGCCATAATGTTGGGGAGGATAAAAAGATTGATTCTCACCTGAGATAGAAAGTAGGTTATAAGGTATCCCAAAGCGTATGTTGCTAACACATACAGAACATGGATGACACAACAAACTTATTTCATTGATCTTAAAAGTATAACAATTTTTTGTTCTAGCAGTATTCAGGTCAATACATGTCAATCTAGCTATAGGTTGAACCTTAATTATTCTAAAGAAAAGGTCATTAAAGCCAAGAGTTAAAAGTTATGCAAGAAGAAAAAGCTATTTTATTTAGATTTAGATTTTTTTAAATCCAATAAACCTTCAAAAGAAAATATCTTTCTCTATCACGTTCTTGAAAAATTCTTACTTTCCCCAATAGGAATTTGCATTGCAATACATCTCAATGAAGAACCCATTAATCATTAAACTAGCCTGTGTGACCAATCAACAATAGGTATCTACAATCTTACATACTTGACACTAATTGTGTTGAAAAAGCATGCATTGGAGAGATGCTCATATTGTTCTAATACCGCTTCCATAGATCTGCCATGGGGCAGTATGCCTATTAGACTGCAACTTTAGCATATTTTTGTGTAGGGTCCAACCTCACACTAGTTAGTTCACTAGATACCAACTTTTGTTAGGGCTAACATAAAACAAAATCAAATGACCAAACCTCTTTTCTAATGATTCCTCCAACCATAGCTTGAAAGAGTGCATTCTTCACCTCTATGAGCAGACCTTTTACCATTTGCATATTTTGAACTTTTTGCTACATCTATAACTCTATGATGTTTAGATCTATATAGGATTATATAGAATATTTTTCTTTCTTCCATCTCATAGCCACCCTTTCAGATTTCATCGAATGAAATTTTCTTCTCTTATTCCCCCTCACCAGAACTTAGAAAATCTCAGTTAAGGACCAAGATTATTTAATACAATTACAGACATAATATTACAATTACTCCCATCATCCAAACAATTCCATAAATTAGTTATAATTGGACAATGGAACTATCCAAACAAATGCGTAAAAAAATAGTAGAAGGAAAATATAATTGCATGCGATGAGAAAATAAATAGCTGTAAATAAATAAGTAATAAGTAATAACGTATTTAGGTGTATGCCAAAAATTAATACCAGTAAAAACGCCAATGAGGGCATTTTCTGCATCATAAAGATCTCGCCTTGCCTGCATTCCAAGAGGACTTCATCAGTGATGGTACGAGTCACTACTTAGTTGAGATGTTCAATATATCTATGTATTACATGCAACGAATTGTATTTTGGAAATGGAAAAAAAACACCTCAAGATGGAAGAGATTTTAATATAGATACTGCATTGTTATCCTGACAGTTTAGATATTTTAAACTTAGACAACAATTGAACCCGATTATGTAGATAGCTAAATTTCGGTCAGCACCAGTAACAAAATACATTGTCCTAATTATAGATCAACAATTATAACATGTACTAATACTAAACATGGATTAGATATAGACAAAATAATGGCCAAAAAGTATATTGAAAGAACTTTTGCATGGACCACAAGTTATGGCAAACATATGGCATAGCAATGAGGTGCAGAACAAACACAATAAGTGGGTTCAAATCATGGATGATAAAAGGTAAATGTTACATACAACTAATGTAATTTTTCCTTATTTTCCTTATTTTCTTCATTTTTCCACAATGGCAGTTAGGTGAACTTCCTTAAAGAGTTTTTAGACTCATATATATATTCATAATTGGAAGGGTTAGGCAGTTTGATTGGAAGCACTTATTGTGGTAGCGAATCAACTCTTCACCTCCATCCACCAAATCTAGGTCACTACCAACATTGCCAGTGATGAGATCTTTAGAAACCTGTCACCTATCATCCAATTTAATATATACAATATATTGGTAATATGTGATTGGATCAATGATGCTTATAGTAGTTTTATGATTATTGATTTTCAAAGATTAAAGTGTTGATAAATGATTGGTAGTTAGTAGTTCAAGTTTTGATTCTTTCTTCACTCAAGATGTAATTATTTCATTTGGTTTCTTGTTGTAGTCACTTCCAAAACCTATTCTCAACCATTTATATTTAGCACTTTGGAATCATCCTTGTTGTTTATATTTTCTAGGACAATCGAAGATGGAGTTTTGTAATATGTTTCATTTCTTCATAATATGTGTGGACTATCATATAAGGTTCTAGTGTACACCTTCTAATGACACCCCCCCTGTGATTGGAAAAACACAAGTCCAAATGAATAGGATCGCCAACCATGACAAGGGTTGGCCTCCCTATAATTATCATGCAAATTTCGTTTGTGTAGATTCATGTGATAACAAATTGGTGTCATTGATGGGGACTTCATTAACCCTATAAATTCAAAATGAGATCAATGATATTTTCTTTATCAATTTATATTTTTTCATCTCACTTGGTGACCTAATTGATTGTAGGAATTAATCACTTTGGAGAATACGAGAAGATCACTGAGATTCGATCCTATGCAAGGTATAGTTTTGGGCCTCAATAAACCATGTCACTTGTTCTAGAAAAAGAAAAATAAATCATCTTATATTATATTGTATTCTAAATGTGACTCCACTATCACGACTACCTCTCAAGTAGTAACTTCACTATCACCTACAACTAATACTATAGCGAGTGAATCCACAGTAATTCCTTCCCTTGTTGGTAAGTTTTTCAACAATGTCATCTTCTTCACCTTTAGTCATTTAATTTTCAGTGTTAGTTTAAACTCAAGTTAGTACAATAATAGTTCTAGTAGTTAGGTTACTATTACAGTTTGCGTCCCCTTGGTATTTGCATATATTTCTAACTAGCTGCATAACATGCCTATAGGTTACTATAGAAAGTGGCTTTTGAATTTTGCTAAGAACAATGAAATATCTGTCAATGATCGTTTGAGTGCATTGTTGAAATTTGTGGATGAATTAGATGTCAAATATCAAGATGTGGTAATGAAAATGTTTGTGCAAATTCTCAAAGGGGATGCACAAACATGGTATAAGTCTCTACCCAATATAAGGGGATGGATGGAAATATTTTAAAGGAAATTTACATAAAAATGGGATTACAAACATGATAATGAATTCTTATTGGATGTGTATCACTCAACTTGAAAAAGTGAAAATGAATATATTTCTAAATTCAATAATAGTATTGCTAAGCTTTATACTAAAATTTATAGTCATATACATCCTAATGAAAAATCTGATTTGCTTTATTAAATTAAAGCATTCAATGAATTCTTTAGTTTTTTTCTTGGGGAAAAAGATGTGTTATCTCCCTAAATAAAATTATTTTGATAAGATGAAGAATTCAAGTCATGTTATGAAATATTTAAAGATGACTAACAAATTGAGGGTCTCTGGTTTTGCTATATTTGAGAAAATTGGAAGTTTTAGCTTTCGGTGGCTTAGGCGGGGTTCTTAACAGCTCATTAGCCACCGAAAAGATTTGTTTTGACAGCTAATAGTTTAACACAGGATAAAGGTTAACCACCAAAATCTGGCTCAATCGATTAGTTGGTAAAATCACTTTCGATGGCTTAGGCAAGACCTTCAAACAGCTCATTAGCCACCGAAAAGTGCTAGTTTCGGTAGCTTAGCGAACATTTGAAGGAGGGCGTTAACCACCGAAAGCAGGTAAAAGGCGTTGGGGAAAAAGCGGTTTCAGTGGCTTAGGAGAAAGCTTTGATGGTTCACTAGCCACCGAAAGCATTGTTTTTGGAGGCTAGCAGATAATTTCTTGAGGGACCTTAACCGCTGAAAAGGTGAAAAGAAGAAAACGGTTAGAAACCTATCAAATCACGGCTCGCCAACGCAACAAAAATCAAAGGGCATGATAAACCATCGAAAATACAGGAGACTACATCAAGGCGCAAGTGAATGATTGATAAGGTCGTTGTTCAGCTGATGAGGACCGAATTTACTGGAAACCCTACTCTTCCATCCATCCGTGCAAAGAATTGCAGAATGATCCACTAGGTATCCAGGTTGATTTAAACATAATTGCTGGGCAGGGGGTCTCGAAAACATCAACCAAAGCCATCATCCTCTGACCTAAGCATCACTCATGCAGTTAAAAACCCTCATAATCAATGCCCAATCCTTCAGTACACTCCACCTTTGATTATAGGAACTCTCACCACCAGAAACCATCTCTGAGAGTCAGCCTGCTAAAAACACTCTTCCACAGAACTTGAAATTGATTTTTGCAGTTACCCAGGAGTAACATTCAGCAAATGAAGAAGGGAGGGCCTGCTCTCAGGAAAGAGTTGGGAGAGATCAGCTACCTAGAGGCACATCCAGAAGTCTGTCAGTTTTTCAAGGATGCTGGATGCTATAAGTTTTGTGAGAAAATTCAAGGTTCACACGAGCAGGTGGCTAAGGAATTTGCTCTATCTTTCGATGGCTCCAAGGCAATTATAGGTAAGGAAGAATTTCTGATAGATGAAACCCTAATTGCTGAAGTGACTGAACTCCCTAGAACTGGGGAGAAGTGGTTTAAAACCACCATTCCAAAGGATGTATAGTTCAGGTCTTATCTGAAGCCTGAACATAAAGGGGTGGTATGGAAGAAAAGTGTCCCCTCCTCCTGGCTAGAAGAGAGATGGCAGAAATTACTGAAGGGCATTGTGGTCTACATAACTTGTGAAGGGAGATACAACATGGCCATGATTTACCATTTCAAATTGATGAACCACTTCACAGGAAAAATCCCACTGAATTTACCTTTCTACTTACACAGGAGCTTGGCAAAAATGGCACACCAGGTGAAGGCTCAACCAACCAAGATTGCTGGTAGACTATCTCATCATGGTCTTATCCAACTCCTGATCCAAGAATTACCGAAGAGGAGAAATATGGCATGGGATTATTTCTTGTTTTGGAATGGTTTTGAAACATGCCTATAGCCAGAAGAAAAGGGGAAGTCTCCTTAGAAAAAGTCTAGCACACCAAGGAGTGAGAAAAGGAAGAGAAGGGCTATATCCCCAACAACATTAGAACAACCTCCTCCCTCTTCCAAAGCCAAGAAGGTCAAAAGAAACTTGGATTTCAGTGAAAAGGACCAGGAAGTTACAACACATAGTGGAGACATTCTGAACCTGCCCTATTCATATTTAGAAGAGGAAAAAGAGGAAGGTGTTGACCTAGCATTACAAGTTGTAGCAGATATTGAAGGCCTCCCATCACCTACACCAAAAAAGAAAGATGAACCAACAGAGAAGGCTTCCTCTCGCAAGCCCAAGACACAAAGGATAAATCAGTTGCTGAGGCAAGTGTATGAGAAGGAAATTTTAGAAAGAGAGAGAAAGAAAAACAATGCTACATTGACCAGGAGGAACAAGCTACTGCACAACTCTTACCTAGAGATGAGAGAAATGTATGTTTTTCTAAAAAGACTAAACAAAATATACCTGAAAGACAACACAAGGATGTATATAATGATTAGGCTTCAGAGACTGCAAATGAAGGAGGCCAAGCCAAACCCTAGCACTCACCTCACATTGGAAACCCTAGCTGAAGTTACAGTAAGCCTTCAGCCTCCAGAATCAAGCCAGGCTGTTGTTAACCTTCCTAACATAGAGGATGGTGAATAAGAAAGATAAGAAAACAAACTTGAAAGAAAAATTTTGGAGGTGGCTCAAGAGTTTTTGAAGAATAGGGATTTCGGTGGCTTAGGGGGATGTTGAGGCAGTTCATTATCCACCGAAAGCACCGCTTTTGGCAGCTAACAGTTCTGATATTTTGGCCCCTTAACCACCGAAAGCAGAAAGAGGCATAGGATTGAATTTTGGCACGAAGGACCAGTTTTGGGCAAACATGAATAGCTCAGGGACGAAGTATAAAGATGAAGGAAGCTGAAGAAAACATCAGGGAAGGTATGCTTTAGTTTTGCAGTGACATAAAGGAAGAAAGGGTCACCAACACTTAACTGTCTAAGTAAAACTGTGACTTATCCAGCAGAGGACCAGTGGCAGTGATTTCCAGTACTTACTTTAGTTATCAGAAGGTTCAAACAGTGAACGAGTTCTACATTTAGATAGACTAGTAGTTAAACTAGGGTTTTTTGACCTAATTATGCAAAAACAATTATTTTGTCTATTTTTAGTAAATCAGATCCAATTTTTCAAGATCTAAATATTTTTGAAAATTCTATAAAGCCTAAGACTTATTTTATTTAAAGGGTTCGACTTCGGAGACTTGTAGACGATTGCTATTATCAAGCTTCTCATATTGCTCATGACCTAATTTAATCTCTTTTGCTATCATATCTTCAGCTTCCATTTTCTATCTATTATGTGCTTATGCTTGAATGTGTTATTCAGGTTTATTCAGGTTTATCAATGTCTCATAGCTGTCATCCTATTGGCATATTGATGATTTGAATTATAAGTACCTTCCTTGTTATGATTATATATATATATATATCTGTTTTATGTATGAATTTGCCAGCATGATAAGTTCTCCATCTCTGCACGATATTATCAAACCTTTGAACAGTGGTAGTTAGAAGCCTTATCCCTGATTGAGTTTCATGCATGTCTTGAGAGTGTGAGGTTATATAGGTTACCTAACTTGATCCATTTAAAAAACCTTAAAAACATTTAAGTTACCAGGAATCCTCGAGCTCCAACTTAGAGGAGTTTCTTGGAGTGATAACAAATTGGCATCATTTCCGGGGAGAGGAGACTGAAGCTCAGCTTCCCTGGGAGACGACATAGATCCTGCTTTGATGATAGACAAAGTTTGGACACTATTCTGGTTGTAATAATCTATCTGGAGACTCCATTGACATAAGGTGGTTTCAAGAAGACCAAGTACGAGAGAAACCCCTCAAGGGCCACCGGAAACACCTGTTTCAGATCCAGAAGAGATTCTGAGAAGAACTAGGGCTTCACTAAGGCAGACCAGTAGTACTGCAAAGGAAGCTACATCATGTATTTCAAGAAATATTTCTGCTATTATTTCTTCTGCTAAAACATTTAATTCTCAGGAATTTATAAGTACATCAAAAAATCTTAGGGTTTGGGTATCTTTAAGCACTGCTGCTTGTGAATATCCAATCCCTAGTGACTCCTCTGGGATAAGTTTACCACCATCACCTTTTCAGCTACTACCTGCATCAGTACTACCTTCCTCCACCCTTTCCATACCCATTTCCAATATGGATTCCCCTCTAACCAAAATGGAAAGGATCTTGGTAGCTAGGTATGCCCCCCTGAATTTGCCTAACCCCTTCTCGGCCATGCCCACTAGAGACTATCTCAAGTACATGCCTAAATTTACAGGAGAGGGACATTTCACAGCTGAAGAACATCTAGAGGCATTCTACAGTTATGCTGAGAACATCAATATAGAACATGAATATGTGTGGACTAGGGTTTTTGTACAAAGCTTAGACGGTCAGGCTAGGAAATGGTTCAAAGAACTGCCTGCTGGATCAGTAGCAGGCATTGAAGCCCTAGATGACATCTTTCTAAAGCATTGGGGAGAGAGGAGAGACCACCTCTATTATATCACCGAGTTTAGCAACTTGAAAAGAGAGAATGGGGAGTCTGTCTCCAACTTCACCAAGAGGTTCAACAATATGTACAACACGATCCCCATTGAGATCAAGCCCACTGATACCTCGGCCAGAATAACTTATGCAAATGCCTTTGACTCTAATTTATGCCTGCTTCTCAAAGAGAGGAGGTCTTCCTCCTTATCACTCATGCAGGATGCTGCCCTAGAGGTAGAATCTAACATTTTGGCATCTCAAAAGGTCAAAGGAAAGATAGATAGGAAGAAGCAGCCAGCAGACCTTCTTAGGGCTTCATCATTAGAGAACAAGATTGAAAAATGAACAAACCGTTAGATAACTTGACTGCTGAAATGTCTAAGCTAAAGGAATGAGGGTAGATACCTGTGAGGGGTAAAGGGCAAAGTGATTTTGTTCCCCGAAACCTTAATTTTGTCCCTTACAAAAGAGGCAACCCTCCAGTTCAGATCCTCAGAAGGGAAAGGAATCAAGGGAAAGATCAGAGAATCAGAGCTCCTTTTCAGAATGTTGTACTAGAAGAAGAACCAGAGTTCATTCAGGAAGAAGGAGAAGCTGAAGATAACATCCACTGGATGGAGGATGAAGTTGAATATTATTTTCTGACACGGGAAGAATATGAGGAAGCCCTAATTGATGAACAGATCAATGAAGAAGTAGTATATCACGCAGATGTTCAGGGAGGGTATAATCTATGGTCCAGGTTGGTTTCTCCCCCTAAGAAGAATGTTGTTCCTGTAAAGCATCCTGCTGCACCAGCTAAAAAGACTACTATTTTACCAAAGAAAATGGCTGTCATTCCCAAACAATTGCAAAAACCAGTACCTTTATCAAGCCCTGATCCTATCCAACTCAAAGCTCTAGTACATGAGGTAAGGTTCCCTGATGGACTGTATTATTCTTTCAACCTTGAGTTAGAGATTCAAAAATTGAAGATCCCATTCCCATTAATAGAGCCAATGAAAAATGATGCATTCAAATATTCCATACAGAATTCTCTTCAGCCAAAGATACATATTGATACTGACTTTGTCAACTTGCAAGATGATAAACCTATTGTAACCCTAGGCCCTATGATCGAAGATCTAAAGGATTCTTTCCCACCTTTCTACATATCCTTGAATATCCATGATAAAGTCCTTCATAACTGTCTCCTGGAGTCAGGAGCTTCCCATAACCTAATGCCAAAGGCTGTGATGGATGAGTTTGGTCTCAGCATTACAAAACCCTACCATGATCTGTTTTCCTTTGACTCCAGAAAGGTCAAGTGCTTGGGTCTCATCAAAGACCTTGTTGTAAACCTATCTCAGATACCCTCAAAAAGCATCATGATGGAAATTGTAGTGGTTGATATCCCTCCTAAATTTGGTCTCTTACTGTCTCGATCATGGATTAAAAGGCTAGGTGGCACCCTTAAGATGGACCTTACATATGCTACAATCCCAATGTTTGGAGGGGAGACCAAGAGGATTTACAGAGAGAATCAACTTTCCTACATCATAAGCAATGAAAAGAATTCAGTGAACAACCCCATCTATGTAGTAGACATTGATTTTGGGTCATGCATTCTGAAAATAGACGATTCTCAGCAAACACTAGTCCAGCTTACTAAGCCCACCTGTCAGCAGCCCGAAGAAATGACCACATCAGTCTAGAGCATGTATTTTGATGGGGCTAGCACTCAAAAATCAGCAGGTGCAGGTGTGGTATTGATTTCTCCATCCAAAGAGAATATTCATCTGTCTTATAAGCTCAATTTTAAAACCACTAACAATATAGTGGAATATGAAGCCTTGCTGTTAGGAGTGAATATACTAAGGAAATTGGGATCATGTGCATGAAAATCTTTGGATATGCAGACCTTATTATACAGCAGGTCAACAACACCTTCCAAGCAAAAAATGTCAGACTAAAGGCTTACAGGGACGAGGTATGGAAACACAGAGACTCCTTTATGTTTTTTGAACTGTCATATATACTTAGGGCTTTGAATCACCTAGCTGATTCCCTGGCTGTCTCCACAAGTCTGTTTGTTCCTCCTTTACCTCCTAAACTCGGCTATGATATTCAGGTCAAGTACAAACCTTCCCTGCCAGATAATGTAAAATTTTGGAAGGTGTTTGAGAATGATGATGAGCTTAGTAAATTCCTGCAGCTAGTAGATGAATTCTCTGATATGCATATAGATCAGGAAAACCTAAACATGGAAGAATCACAACAGCTCAAGTTGAAAGATAAAGTAGCTAATTAGAGTATTGTCCAATTACCTAGCAATTATATACCTCGGGGTCTAGTACCCTTGTAAGAGCTTTTTGATCATAATGACATCTCTCTCAAGCCTGCTAAAAAGGAGTAAGACCCTGCTGTCCAAGAGCAGAACATAGGTAGCCAAAGCCATCCAAAACTTGTAAATCTGTCCACTGAGTTTACTACTGATCAAAGGTCCAAATTTTTTGGCATGATAAAAGAATTTGCCGATATCTTTACTTGGGAGTACAGTGACCTGAAAACCTATGAAACCAATATCATCCAACACAGGATTCCTTTGGAGAAGGACACCATCCCTTTCAAACAGAAGCTGAGATCCATCAATCCTCTCCTACTACCTATAATTGAAAAAGAAATCCATATGCTCCTCAAAGCCAAAATCATAATTCCCCTTAGGTATTCCAAGTGGATTGCAAACTTAGCGGTGGTAAGGAAGAAGAACGGGGAGATTAGGTTATGTGTGGATTTTAGAAACCTGAACAAGTGCTCCAAAAAAGGCAACTATCCACTACCCAAGATGAAACACCTGTTGCAAAGAGTCTCAAGGGCTAGTGTCATGTCATTTTTGGATGATTTCTCTGGATACAACCAAGTTGTTGTGCACCTTGATGACCAAGAGAAGACTGATTTTACCACTCCCTGGGGCACTTTCATGTATGCCAAAATGACATTTGGACTGATGAATGTTGGGGCCACTTTTCAGAGAGCCATGGACCTAACGTTTGTAGGATTGAAAGATAAATTTGTGCTTATATACCTGAATGACCTAATTGTTTACTCTCACATCCATGATGAACATTTGCAACATTTGAGGAGGGTATTTCTGAAATGCAAGAGGTTTGGGATATCACTCAACCCTAAGAAGTCCAAATTTGCACTCAGTGAGGGGAAACTCCTAGGTCACATAGTCTCAGCTGAAGGTGTGAATATTGATCCGGTTAGGGTTGAAGTAATCCAGAAGCTATTTGTTAGCACCAGAATTGAGACCCAAGGTTGAGGGGAGGCCTGCTCCCGGGTAACAACAAAACCACTTTAGACTGCGCCTCCGACCCTTCTCAGTCAGAGAGGGATCTCTTTTTTTGTCTTCGGAGTCTACTCCGCATAATATTTTTAGTCAAGGGTAATCAGGGGGCCAGGATCCTGAATGGGACAAAGTGTATCAAGGGAGATGTAAGGTGGGATTATCGGGGTAAGGGACCATTGGAAATGGAGTCGAAAACCTGTGTAGGGAACACTTGCATAAGGAAAGGATTGGCGTGGGGTTGCAAACAGAGGCAAGGTAGCCACTGATATCCCAATCAGGAGATATTTAGCGGGCGGTTGGAGGACGAGAGAGAGAACATCCCATCGTGTGGATCACTAGCGAGATGAATTCCACGCAACTTTAGAAGAACAATTGATAAATGTCTGGAACAATAGCCGGAGCATAACGAGTATGAATTCCTAACTGCTATACACTAAGTTGCAGACATGAAAGCAATCAACAGACTGGAGTGAAAACAGGAAACACATTGCATGTAAAAGAAGATACATATTGGAAAAAACAACGACACATGAATCTCTGCCATGAGAAATAACTCCTCCTCTGAAATTTTATTCATAATATAGGCATCAAATCTTATTTACAATGGAGACCTCAGCCCGAGAATGTTTCCCAATCCAACCAACTCTCTTCCTCCCTCTATCGGGAGTGTATTTATACTATTCTAATGCTGAGACTACCGATTTGAAAATTGTTACTAGTCACTATCATGCGTTAATAGCACAGTGAGTGGAACTATCGCCATGTTTTACAAATATAAACAATAGACATCATGGCACTAGTGGTCACATTCGGCCCGAGTAACAGTTCGACATGCTTGGCTGCTATGGCAGATTGCGAGTATGATGCCTCCTTCCATGCCTAAAGCGTGTGCTCTCATCGTGTTCAAATGAAACTTTTCGCTTGGGCACACAGTAGCAAGGTCACTTGCATCTTTCCCCGGTTCAATCACATCTGCCACCTCCTTCCTCTCCGGGTAAGATTGTTAGTCATGGGCTATGGAAGAAGTGCCGCATTGCTTCTAGTTGAGACGGAACTGTGGGGTGGCTTGTCATTCTTGTACTTCTCACCTCCAATAAGGTGAGCTCTTCCACAGGAAATAGGGTGTAGCATATCTACACCAGCCCCATCACCCTTGAAAAGTGGACTTCACAAACAGGGTTGTTAGGGCTTTAAACCCCTGACGCTCCCATCTGAACAAATGCTTATACAGGGAATAATCAATGAATGTCCCCTTCTGCAGAGGCTTTGGTGGGCACGATGCTATTAGGGGTTCCTGAAAAAACACTTAGGGGGAGTAAGTGTCCAGGCCCCATGTCGTTTGGGGCACGGGTATCACGTTTAGACCTTGATGGCTGGTGTCGTTCTTGGCATGCACTACCAAGGTGACGGGAGAATGTGGAAGCTTCCCACCAACCATCAACACCCCCAGATGAACAAGCTTCTCAAACCAGATCTTCATCGTCAAACTCTTCGGGCCTTTGCAGATTCGTGAAGAAGTAAAACTCTTGTTATGGATATATGTTAGTTCACTCCCATTGCTCCGAAAGTAGTATATATAAGGCTTCGAGACTGACCCTAGCAATGACTGGTCATCATTCCTGCACACTCTATCATCGAGTGTATTTGGTATCAACATGTGTGAGGGCGTGAGCAGAGTGATCATTTACTTGCTAGGGATCTAGTTACTTAGTTTCATCGGTCGTGGCGCCTTACCGTCCGCTATGGGAAGCATTGTGGATGCCATCTGGTACAATAGATCCATGCTGCAAAGTTCATGAAGTGGACGCGCCCATGTTTCCTTGCTCTTTTGAAGTAGGAAATGGAATGGTCTCCTACGTCGTGCTGGCTTTGCCTCGTGTGAGTGGTGGATTCGTCGTTTACTTTCCTCATTTTCGTAGGCAAACTCACACAAAGGCCACCTATCTTCATGTGACATGACTCTGCCAAAGGGATAATTCCACTGTTACACATGCTACAAATGGCGTCGAAGAAATTGGCCAATCTGCAAGGACGCAGATTACACACGTGAACGTCTCCTCCGCTGTCATCTCTGCACTGGATGTGAAACCTGTACCCTAGGACCCTTCTCAGCCATCCGATCCGAGGAATATTTCACTTCCGTCATCCATGTTCTGTTCCATATTCCGCTAACTTTTCTCCTTTGAACACCATGGGCAGTTATGGATTGTGACATGTTCTCAACTGTCAATCGCGACCAACCCTTCATGCAGCCATAGATCTGAGTGGGCCCCATCATCTTTAGCAATGAGAAGCCTTGGAATTCATCTGTGCTAGTCCGCTCTGTGAATTAAACCGTGGCCGTAGATTTCTCTCCTTTCTTATCGTGGTCGTTGATCTTCATGACCACTACCCCTCTTTCACAATTTGAAATCGCAGCTTTACCCGAGCAAGTATGGCTTGTGAAATTGGTTGAGGCCGTAGATTTGACTTAGATTCCATCTCGACTGTAGAATGTTTCTGACCTTTAACCCGTTTCGCAATCTGGAAATGTGGCTTTGGTCTAGCATGTCTGCTCACGCGAAATGGTTTGGAGCCATTGATCCACCTCCAATCAATCTTAGCCTTTGATTTCGAGTCTCGCTCAACACCTTCAGCACACCTTTCGTTTTCTTCTTTTCCTTGCACTTCTAATAACCTGAAGGGGAGTTCACATGGAGTTCATGGGAATGGGACCCTCATCAAACTCCTATCGGGCTCTCAAATCAACTGTTAAAAATGGAGTGTTAACAACTGGCTCCATGAGGGATGCTATCCTCCCAGTGAGGTAGCAAAGAACCCCCGTAGACCAAGTGCCAAAACCATTGGGCTGACTTCAATATTTATTTGACATCTCCATTCTGCTCTGAGTTACTGCTTCAGCGAATTCGTGCCACTCTTGCAAATCATGCTGGTGACTGTAAACCTGTGTTGGTAATTGAAAATGAAAACAAACTAAAACAGTAATGAAGGAAATGCTTGATAACTGCCGAGCTTGTTTTTTCCTACCTACTCTACCTAACTTTGTGCACAAATCTGATTAAGTGAAATCAGACTTCCAATGAAGCAACTCAAGAAAATGATCCCATAAACCAACTTTCTCTTCATGATTGGTAAAAAACAGAACTGAAGGACCTAATGGCACAAAGTTATAATAAATAAATTGATCTTTACAGTATAGATATAACCAGCCATTACCATTACCAAGATTCTCCATGTACTCTGCCACTGGATCATAAAAACCATGACAGCCTTCAAAAAATTATGTCATTTGCTTACCTTGAGAAGGATGTCCCAACTGTAAATTCCCTTGCATTTTGTCGAACTGATCTTCAAAAGAACCATGGAAGGAAAAAACGTGACGATTTCCAGGTGAGACATCCACAAATTCATCTAAAATTTCTGATTTTAAAACTTCATATTGTTTATATGCTTCATCAGAAACATCATTCATTTCTTCAATAGGATCGAGCAAAAAGATTTCTTCTTGACAAAAAATTTCTGAATCTGAAAAACAAAAAGAAACAACCATTTGAGAACCCCCATCTTCTTCTTTGTTATTCAACTCTTCATTGCATACTGCTGGTTTTTCTAAAGGCTGGGATTGATTTCATTCTTCAGAAAACAAATCAGTACACCCATCTCCTTTCAAATCACTAGGCTGATCATCTTCTTCAAGCAAGGAGATCTTCATATAGTCATGTAAATCTTTAGGTGAAATATGAATTTGATCAACATGCAGAGGTCTTCCTTTAACCACTATTTCAAAATATGATTTCTCTTTACTTGCATTTTTAGAAAATGAACATGTGGAGGGACTACAAGACTAATATTTTCCAGAATTATCATCTTCTATGTAGTCAACCACACAAGCATTGTAACTTTCAAGAGATTGCAGTTGTGAAAAGGAATTTTCTGATTGGGAAAGGGAGGCCTCTTCTTGTAACAAAAATTCGGAGGTTGAATAATATGATGAAGGATTTGATAGGCAGTCACAACCTCTCTCTTGGTCATGCTAAGAATGGAAAGAATGCTACAAATCATCACCAGTTTAAGGGAGAGAGATATAACTGGTTGAATCTGAGCTTTGGTCTATGTCAACTTTAGTCAAGGAAGACAGTACTAACTGCTGGGAAATTTCTTGAATATCATGGCAATTGGTTTGTCTTTCTTTTTGAGATGAATATTGATGTAAGATATCTAAAATCTCTTCATCCAAATACTGATCATCACCACGCTCATCTTTCACATTTTCAATGAACTCTCTATCGTGTGTGCAACAATCTTGAAGTAACAACAAACACTACTACATTTCGACCCAAAATCCGACGGCCGTCATGTCGGATTTTCGACACTTTCCTGTCGCATGTACGACACTTTGATTTTTTCTTAAGCGTCGAAAACTTGGTGTCGGGTATCCGACACTTAAGTACCCGTTGGTTAAGCGACACTTAACTAACCGTCGGTTAAATGTCAACCGTCGGATAAGCGACAGGTATAACCGTCGCTTAAACCATGGCTTTAAAGAGTAAGCATCGCATAAACAACAGATAGAGCTGTCGCTTAAGCGACGGATATCAAGACAAGGCGTCGCAAAAACAACATGACGAGTTGTCGCTTAAGCGACGGATATGAAGAAGAATCGTCGCATTTCCGACAGCTAGATCTGATTTAAAAAAAATAAAAAAATATCCAGCCAGAAACTGTCGCCTAAGTGACAGCGTATTAACAAGAAGCGTCGCATTTGCGACAGCTAGATCTGATTTTTTTTTTAAAAACCTTAAATATCCAGCCAGGAGCCGTCGCTTAAGCGACGCGTATTAACAAGAAGCGTCGCATGTTCGGCAGATAGAGCTGTTGCTTAAGCGACGGCAGTGAATTTAAAATATATATATATATATTAAATATCCATAACCTATTTCTTTATGATAATGATGAATTCTCATAGTTCAAGGAAGAAGCCCCCTAATTCTCATAGAAAAAAGAATATTTGAATGTAGTTAATATGTTATGTAGTTAATATTTAGATGTAGTTAATATGTTAATCTCTTTGATAATGCCTCTTTGGTCAGAAATTTATTTCATTCTTCTGAGATGCGTTTTCCAAATGGACATTATTGGGATATGGTACCTAATTCTGAGATGTGTTTTCCAAATGGACATTATTAGGATATGGTACCTAATGTCTCAGTATCAAATTAAGTGAATGCTTAGTATCAAATTGGCTTGGTATCTCCTCTCTGTCCTTGCTTGAATACTACTGTCTATCTTTGCATTCACCATTAGGATGAGTTCTTGCTTTCTCAATTGTTGTTTGTAAAAAATAAAAGCTGAAGCTTTACTCTCTAAATCAAATGTGCCTAGACAACATTCTTGCAACCATAGCACTTCCATTCATTTACCTTTGTTCAAATTTGGGTTTTCTAGCTTAGGTTACTTACTTTCATTGCGAAGACCAATGTCAACCACATATACAAGTGCATTATGCTGTAATTACAATATTCCAGCATGGTATACACACTGTCAATGCTGAAATTAACCTCTGTTTATTGA
>LPNX010390650.1:0-10090 GCA_001517045.1 Pseudotsuga menziesii
GTGACAGGTGGTATACGAGCTGAAGACTATGAAGGAGTTTGGCTCTTCACCACTGGTTGGAAATCAGGTGGTATCATAGATGTGTTGTTGGTTTTCCACAGTGGATAATTTCGTCACCACTTGGGAAAAAGGTGGCTTATCATATTTGTAGTTGGACAAAGAGATAGTGGTCTTGGAGCTGTTTTTGCAGTAGACTTGGCTCTTTGTCATTGCTTGAAGACAGATTGTCTTGGAGTTGGTCTTGAGGTGAAGGTGCTTTCATTGCAGTAGGTTGATGGCACATTGATGACGTGTTCTATGAGTGCTACGGTTTACTGGCATATTGATGGTGTGTCACTATGCGTGCAGAAGGCTTCTTGTAGATGGAAACATTTCGACAAAAAATGGCTAAGTTGGGTGGCTTGCCAAGAACCTTTAGAAGTGTCGAGATGACAAATAGTGCGGATGGAGGAAGTGTGTTGGAGAACAAAAGGAAAGGTGCTTTCTGGTGTGGTGCGGTGAAGCATCACGACTTGGTTGCAGGAGATGAGCATTCATGAGGTGGGTTCAGAAATTCTCCTAGATAGTGCGCTCAAAGGTGTCCTAGATAGTGCGCTCAGTAGGCATAAGGTGGTCCACTCATTAGTGCGGTCAACAGGGAGCACTCAGGTAGTGCGATCAGTGGTGCATTCAGTAGTGTGCTTAACAGGATGCTTAGAAAGTGCACCAAGTAGGGGCATCCATAAGTGCACTTTGCAGGGCATGCAAGGAGGTGTGATCAACATGCTAAGTGTTTCTTTGCCAAGTTAGCAGGTTCTATAGATGGAGGGTACGGGAGATGGAAGCACTATGATTCGTTTTTGTCTTCGCTTGGGGAAGAGGTTTCATCATGCCAAGGACCAGGAGGAGTGTGCAGGCTAAAAGTGGAAACGTAAGTAAGATGACACAATGCTTGGATGGGCTTGGTGTCAGGTGCCTTAGGAAAGTTTTGAGGTGAAGTGTTCAACTTTTCCTTACATTTGGCAAGGTTGCACGGAGTACTAAAGAGTAGAGGTGTTGTAGACTGAGTTTGTGGTTTTTCTCAGGAAGGACAAATTGGTTGGGAGTCATGACCCAGCTAGTTCATTAGTGGGGGTTAACATGGACAAATGCAGGACAAGGTTGCAGCGCTGAAACAATTTGGTTCATGCGACAACTTGGATGGGTTGTGGCAGGCAGTGGAGGCTGCAACAGAGTCTTAAACAATGAACATTTGTGATGGTGTTGCCAAGGATGAGGGGAGAATGTCATGGCCATGTCGGCAATGAAGGTGGGGTTCCTCGTCACTTGGGTTAAATACCCATTGGGCCAAACAGAGGTGCGTACTTGGTCAAGAAAATGACTAAGTGTTGTACTTTGTGGAGGTCATGGGCACCATTCGGCAGCTTGGTGGGTTTTTGGATGTGGAAGTCAGTCAAACTGATTTCCATGGTGGCTAAGTGCGCTAAGTGGGCCAAGAGCACTAATTGGGCCAAGAGTGCTAAGTGTGCTAATTGTGCCAAGGAGCTAAGTGCACTAAGTGTGATAAAGGTGCTAAGTGGGATGAGTTGGCTAAGTCGACTAAGGCAGCTAAGTGGAATGAGGGTCCACATGAGAAAGGGCCTAAGTGCGTAAATTGTCTATAGGAGGAAAGTCAAAGAAAGAAAGGGCAAATGGGAACTTGGGAGTCATTTTTTGGTAGCGCTCCCTTTGGGAGGCACTCCGCAAAGCGCCCAATAGAAGCATTTGTAGAAGGGTGTCTACAGGAGCGTCCATGGAGCACTCAAGACGAGTGCCCACAGGTGGGATTAGCAAGAGCATCCACAGGAGCACTCAACAGGAGAACTCACTGGGAGCGTTCACAGGAGCTCTTAGGAGTTCCCATAGGAGCTCCCAATGTAAGTGCTTAGCAGGAGCACCCAACGGTGCAATAAGGAGGAGACACGTTTTTGAAGCGTATTCACAGGGCATCAACAAAGGCTCCTGAGAGAGCTAGAGAGGCTAGTGCTCTGAAGAGGTGCATTCAGCAGAGACAATGGTTTTGGGCCAAGGAGCATGCGCATGCTCATGTGCATTTTTGCAAGTTGGCAAGGTGTCGGTAAAAGATCCAAGGTTCATTCAAATGAGCATTCCGTGGGAAGGTGTCTTTAGCGAAGGCACATTCCAGGAATCAAGTTCGCTTCCATAGAGCATTTGGAAGGAAGCGCTCAGGTGCACGTGAAGAAGTGCATTTTTGGCAAGTGTTGACGAAGTGCCTAGGAAGAGGTGTGTTTCAGCAAGTGCTGACGGAGCGCCTAGGAAGAGGTGCGTTTCAGAAAGTGTTCACAGAGTGCCCATGGAAAGATGTGTTTCAACAAGTGTTGATGAGTGTTCAGACATGCATCCAGGGATGCGTTCGGTGGAAGAGCTCCAAACCATTATGCCCAAGAAGGAATGTTCTAGTTGGGAGTCTACAGAAGGGTGTTCAGCAGTGTGTTCAGATGTGCATCCGCAAGGAGGCAATTTGAGGTGCATTTTCAGATGAGACGGTGATAGACATTTCAGATGGATGGAGCAAAGTCTCTTAAATGATTCTATGGGGTGTTTGGAAAAATTCCTAAGTCTGAGTGGTGCAGCAACATAGGGCGCTCTTGAGAATTATCCCTTCGTGAAGAATCAAGAAGGATCTGAAGGTGGTGGTAGCCCTTGGTAGAGGATCGTTCAAGGAGTATCAATGGCAGCAGAGGAATCAATGATAGGTGTTCTCTACATATCAGCAGTTAGCCAATTTGGATAAGTCCTAGTGTGGTGAGGAGGATGAATTCGGTAGGTCAAGTGGTAGCTTGGTAAGGTGGCTCAACAGAAGGTTCACCAACTGCATTGGTTGGACGTAGTGATAGAGCAATGAAGTGATTTACAGCAGGTTGTGGTTGTTTGGATGCAGCTTGTGGATGAGACTTGGCACGATCTCAGCAAGGAAGCAGACGTGTAGATGTGATGGTGACAGCTAGATGGTTGGATTTAGTTGTATTAGGTGAGGGTAGCTGGTTTTGGCAAGCTCTTGGATGATTTTTCAGTTTGTGGAATCCTTCGTCATTGTAACAAGTCTTGCCATATTATACATGGGTATTAGGCTCCATCAGGTTCAGGACGGGCCACCGACATACATTTATCTTTGTTGTATTTGGCTTACTTGTATTGTAGGAAGTGCATAGTTGTAAAAATGGCTAAGTATGGAGATGAATATTACCAGAACTATTTCCACAAGTTTGGGGTTAGGCATAGTTTGCTGGAGTGCTCTTAGGATGGACATGCCCATGACACCCTTCCAGGTAGTTCCGCACACCACAATGGACCCTAGAAAAAGGTGTCGCGGTTGCGGCTGTGACACCGAGGATAAAAAAACAAGGAGGAGGATTTAGTCGAGGAAGATCCCAAGTCGTATGTTATAATTATGGACAACTAGGACATTTTTCTCAAGATTGTGCAATTCCTACAAAGACCTGTTTGTATTGTAAAGAATATGATCATACTGTCGAACAGTACCCACAACTGATTGCGAAGTGGCAGGATTGAACTGTGGGAAATCCCAACCCTGTGTAGAATCCCAATCTGAATACCAACCAAAACATCCAGGTGATTTCTTCCAAACCAAGAGAAGCATTTATCGTTGTCATCACAAGGGGAGGTGTTGTGACTGGAGTAGACTAGGATGAACAACATGGAAAACCACAGGTGTTACCATTGACACAAAAGAAAGTACCCTTCAACGTCTAGAAAGAAAAGAAGGTATTCTTCGACATTTGACCAGAAATTGTCGACAAAAATAAAGTGTCGACATCTGGACAAGTAAGGGAGATGCCTGAAAGGTTCGATCAAATACTCAAGAAGCAAACGATGAGAAAGGTTAGTAAGCCCCAACAATTTTTCAAAAGTTTCTTAGCGATAATCCATGATAAAGATGTTGTCACAGAATTGATAGTACTCATAAAAGAGACTCTAGAAGAGTTGTGACCCGAAAGAAAAGTTAACCATGTTGGGAAAATATTAAAATATGTTCGTGAGTTCCGAATGATTACGCAGATAGGATACTATGACATGGATTATTTCATTTTAGGTCTAGGCTCTGATGTTAATATATTGACAAGAAATACATAGGAAAGCATGAATAAGGCTCAACTAGATCTGTCTCCCATTCAATTAAGGCTATCAAATCAGTTGAAGGTTATACCAAATGGTCCACTGACTCAAGTACCTGTCGAGGTAAATTTTTTGAGAACATATGTATACTTTGAATTGATCGACATCATGAATGATACAAACCCATATCATGCACTTTTATGGATTGACTAGGCGATAGATAATCAAACCATCATCAATTTTAAGAGAAGAATCTTGTCATTTGAATATTCAGAGATAAGGGTGATCGCGCCAATTGATCCAATAAAAGGACAGAGATATGTCAAACCAGTTAATCGTGAAGGACAAGATAACAACATGGATCACATATATAACATTATGTCCTCGCGATATTACTATATAAATCCAACATTTGATGGAAATATGAGTTGGAGGAGTGCTAGCTCTTGTATGTCTAATTCAGGTGAAGCATTAGAAAATTGGAAAAAATAGATGCATGAAGTTTCTATGAGAAGATGTGCAACAATTACAAGATCTATGCGATGGGTAGGAGCTGAGGAAAGAAAGATACCCACATATAAAGGTTTTCCTAATCTTGCATCTTTTCTATCAGAATTTGAAGCAAAATTTATAGAATCACAACGATTGTTCGCCTTGGAATTTTTGTTGAAAGCTATGCCCGCTAGATGGCGGGATACACATAAACAATATATCTCCAAATGGACGCAATGTAGAATATTGTTGGATATCATATTTGGAGAAGAGATCAGTTATATTCGTTACAAGTATACATGATTGACAAATCTTGTTGAACATATTGAGCATTGATGCATGACATGGAAGGAATATCCATGACAAAAATGGGTTCATCATTTCATACATTTTTTAGACATGATACCAAGGAATTGGTATACATCTGTTGAAATGCGATGAGGAACACTTGAGTGGGAGGAGATAGCTACTAGTTTCACACACACATTTGAGTTCGCAGATGATTACCCAACAATTGATGTTGTACTATAGGTAATGAAAGAGAAGATATTTGAGGAAATCCCTACCACAATTACAAATTTCCATCAATGCAACACGACAATCACCCATTGGATGGAGTGCTACAATGTGACAAGAGAACTGAATGATAATGACCCACTCGACATAAGCATACCTGATTTAGAAGGTATACATGCAATGGAAGAATTTGGTATTTCTAGTGACCAATTCCTGAGTCCACTTAAAATAAAGAAAGTTAATATTAGCTCGTGTGACAATCCAAAGTTTTCCAATATTTGAGATTATTGGGATGAAGAGACAGTAGGAAATATCACTGATTTATTACATAAATTTAAGGATTTGTTCCCTATTGTATTTTCAGGGATGAAGGGAATAGCCATATATCTTGGGGAAATGAAAATACCTTTGAGGCCCGACAGAAAACTGGTGAAGTAGCAACCATACTAATTGAATTCACTATAGAAAGAAAAGGTCAAGGTGGACCGATTGTTAGAGGTGGGTGTTATAGAACCTATCAAGGAATCATAATGGATTAGTCCGATAGTATTCCAGGACAAGAAGACCTCAAGAAAAGTAAGAATTTATGTCGACTTGAAATAGTTGAATGATGCTTGTTTGCATGACCCATTTCTGACTCTGTTTACAAATGAAGTACTGGAGAGTGTCAGAGGGCAGGAAATGTATTCGTTTACTGATGGATTTTTCGATTACCATCATATCATGATTGCAAAGGAAGAGTGATACAATGCTACCTTTGTGACAAAGTGGGGATGTTTCCAATATATGGTAATTCCCTTTGGACTTAAGAATGCTCCTGCGATTTTTTCCAGAATTGTAGTAGCTTCCTTTAAAAAATTTATGCATACATTTCTTGAAGTCTAATTCAATGATTGGACAGTATTTGGGGTCATAAAAGAACATATTCAGATCCTTAGAATGATGCTAGAAATTTGTTGTAGTTTTGTTAACCCATGTAGTATGTCGCAATGTAATTTTGGTCAACTCGGCCAAAATTGTGATCACTCTCGATCTACCACCATCTACTACAGTTAAATAGTTGAGAGCAGCACTAGGACACGCTCGATACTATAGAAAATTTATGAAAGGATATGTGGAGGTGACTGCTCCGATAGAAAAACTTTTGAAAAAAGATGTTAAGTTTCAATGGACAAAGAAAGTTCCAAGAGAGTTTGGATACATTCAAAACAAGATGGCTACTGCGCCAATACTTGTATTTCCAGACTGGAAAAAGGAGTTTCATGTTCATGTCAATGAATCATCTGTCATGCTCGACATGGTACTGACGTATCCTGGTGAAGGATCAATCGATCATCACACTACCTTCGCTAGCAGAAATTTATCCTCTACAAAGAAAAAATATATCACAACAGAAAGAGAAGGCTTAGAAATGGTATATGTACTGCAGAAATTCATACATTATTTTATGGGTGGACAATTTAAGATGTACACTAACCATTCCACATTGAAATACTTAGTCAATAAGCCATTTGGGGGGGGGGATATCTATTGGTGGTTTATCCTCTTCCAAGAATTTTATTTTGAGATAATATTTAAACCTGGTCGATTGAATTTTGGACCAAACCATCTATCAAGGATAGAAAATGGTGAAGATCCTAGTAACCTGGATGATAATATATTTGATGCGCAACTATTTGCGATAACCATGTTTGATGATAATCATAGAGATATTATACAATTTTTTAGTACAAATTATACACCAGTTAAGTTCACCCTAGAGAAGAAGAAACAGTTGGTTACGCAAGCTACGTATTTCCAGATGATCACAAAACAATTGTATAAATTGGGTCCTGGTGAGATTCTTTGTTGTTGCATTTTGGAGCAAAAGCGAAGGTTGATATTAAATGAAGCACATACTGGTGTTGCAGGATTTCACTATTTAGGGAAAGCTACGGTATGCAATATTTTACAAGAAGGATTATGGTGTCCCACCATGTATGCGGATTCCCAAGACTATTGTCAAAATTGTGATGTTTGTCAAAGGACTGGAAAGTCGTCGCGATGGGACAAAATGCCATTTGTGCCTCAAATAACTTTGTAGGAATTTGATAAATGGTTCGTTGATTTTGTGGGTCCCATCAATCCAACAAGAAAGAGCACTAGTGCACACTATATTATTATTGCGGTCGATTACTTAACCATATGGGTTGAAGCAGTGCCAGTAAAGGATTGTACTGCTATGACCGCTGTGAAATTTTTATTTGATAATTTCATGACACTATTTGGATGCCAAAATATATTAATAAGTGACAAAGGTACGCACTTTGTCAACCAGTTAATTTCAAAACTCATGAAATAATTCCATATTTAGCATAGAAGTACAACACCTTATCACGCTCAAGAAAAAGGAGTTGTCGAAGCCTTTAAAAACATTCTGGAGTATACATTGACAAAGGTTTTCAATGTCCAAAGAGATGATTGTGATAAAAAAAAAACATCATTATTATGGGCATATCGTACGACTTAAAATAAATTGATAGGGAAAACTCCATTTTGGTTGGTGTATGGACAAGAATCTTTGATTCCTATGGACTATATTTTCTCGAGCCTAAGAATTGATGAAATCACAAACATGACAGATGTCCATGTTCTCAAAGAAATATTGTCACAACTTATGTAGTTGGAACAAGAACATTTTTTCGCGAGCTTTCATCAAAATGTTGAAAACAAATACAAAAAGCATGGCATGATTGACACATTAAGAGAAATTACTTTGAGGTTGGACAACTTGTTCTTATTTATGATAGAAAAATTTTCAAGCATCCAGGAAAGTTGAGAACACATTGGTTAGGACTGTATATCATCATGAAGGTCATTGATGGAGGAGCAGTGGAAGTGTAAAAGTTAGATGGAACAGAGGTCCGATAATTGGTGAATGGAAGTCAGTTGAAGATATATCATGATAGAAGTAGCGACTTAGTCGCATAAAATAAATAAATAAATAATAAAAAAAGAGGAAAAGGAAAAAGTGGAAATTTTTTATTCATATACTACTAGGCTCCCGTAGTAAGAAGTAAAGTATCACATACTCGGTATATAGCGTAGACCATAAATCCAGGGTGAAAACACTTAGTTTGTCGTAGGAAAATAAGATCTGTCAAAAGAGAAGACAAGTCGCAAGGAGTGTGAAATCGTCACAAGAAATACAAGAAGCATAGATAAGATAGTTGGATTTCTTATTACTTTGATCCTGACTGAGCTCAGGCATAGTTGATCCTCTAGCAATTGTACACTGACCGCTGAATGAGCTACCTCATTTCTCAAGATTTGCTCGTATAGGGCTTTGATCTACTGAATTATTTGTTCATCTTCCTGATATCTACTCTACAACATCTCTAAAAATAGGTTGTGGTATAGAAAGGTGTCCATTCTTTGTTCAGCAGCAACCTAGCAACGGTTGTAAGTGATCAAAAGCCTCCTGCAGAACTCTATATAGGCTCCCTTTGTCTTTTTTACAGCCTTCTTGAATTCTTCAACTATGTTTATGGAAAACTCTAATAGGTCAAAGTCTTGTTTCAGGCCTTGTTGATATTTTGTTGGTAGGTCTGCAGGGATCTCCTCATTGGCCTCTAATCTTGTTATTCTTCCTGTCAGGACTTCTAAAATGTCCTGCGATCTATCCATGAAATATGAAGAAGTTTCCAAAATTTCTTCTAGTCTATTGTCTACCTGCAAAACCTTACACCTCTCTTCTTCTATGGATACTTGCAGCTTGTGCATCTTACTCCTTTGTGCTAAAACATGCTCCTTGAAAGGCTGAATGTTGGCTTGCTGTTCCCTGGATTCTTCTAAAGCTGCTGCTAATGAAGCAACTTGTTCTTTAAGCTCTGATGTTTGCACCTGATATTACTTCTCTGACTCCTCCAAGGTAGCTTTCTGTAACTCCAGCTCCCCTATCTTACTTAGCAGCTGATCCTTTTCTGTATGAAGAATTTCACATACCATTTTCAACCCATCCTTTTCTAGTCCTTAGCCCCTGACATTCCTGCTGTACTTTTTCCAGACTTTCCTGGGAAACCTCCAAAGATCTCTTCTCTACATGGAGGAACTGGAGTTCTGCTTTTGAAGACTTTATTTCATGTTGCATGTCTTCAAACTTCCTTTTCAATTTATTACTTTCCTCTCTCTCCCTTTGTAGCGTATCCTTTAGTTGGGCAGCAGATTTTCTTGACTGTTCAAGTTCAGTCATTATCTGATCCACATTGTCCTCAGAAGCATGGATCAATGTTGCTCCAGCTCGGATAGTGAATCTTGGGTCATTATCAATTCCATACACCATGATTGTATCATTTATCATTTTCCCTGACTGCCCCCCAGTCTCAAATTTCCTCTCGGTCCTCTTTACAATTCCTTTCATCTCCTTGTCGTAAAAAATAGTGTTAAAGTCTGGAATCTCTTCCCCTTTCTTTTGTTCAAAAGGGATCAGTATTAGACTAGAAACAACAACCTATCCTAATGTATTGCTAGCAGCTGCCTCAGGGTCTTGAGAATCAAGATTACCCAAATCCTGAACCTGAATGTCTATAGGATCGGAAGCTTGTTGCTCTGTCATGGACCCTGTCAGTTTTAGTCTTTCTGCCTCTTGCTTCCTGAGTTCCTCATCCATTTTCCTTTTCCTTTCTTCTTCTTCCCTCCTAGTAGCTTTCTCTACACTCTTAGCTACTTCTTGTTCAACTTTCCTCTTTTCTTCCTCCTCACTTTTAAGCCAGCTTTCAGCCTCCTGTGCTAGTCTCCTAGCATCTTCATCTCTCTTCCTAGCATCCTCTTCCTCTACTTTCTTTTGCTCATCTTGTCCTTTACTGCCTTTGGTAGTGATCTTATTTTTGAATCTTCTTTTTAATGCAGTTATGTTTTCTGCATTCCGGAAAATTGATTCCTCTTTATCCCAGTGGCTTGTATACTCAAAATGTACATTTGCTTCCTT
>LPNX010390664.1:0-43852 GCA_001517045.1 Pseudotsuga menziesii
GGAGATCCTATAGGTTGGGTTGTGTGCCCGTAATCAGTCCTGGGATGCTCTTACGAGGTTTTTCCATGACCACATGTAATCAGCCCTGGGAGATCCTATAGGTTAGGCTGTGTGCCCGTAATCAGTCCTGGGATGCTCTTGCGAGGTTTTGTGGTGAGACCACATGTAATCAGCCCTGGGAGATCCTATAGGTTGGGTTGTGTGCCCGTAATCAGTCCTGGGATGCTCTTGCGAGGTTTTGTGGTGAGGTCACATGTAATCAGCCATGGGAGATCCTATAGGTTGGGATGTGTGCCCGTAATCAGTCCTGGGATGCTCTTTCTAGGTTTTGTGACGCACGTAATAAGTCCTGAGGATTCTTCAGTATGGCCAGTGATGATGAAGACCTGCAGGTGGTGGGCCTACATCCAGCATGAAATAGGGATGGCTCTGTAGAACTTCCTATGACGAGATAGTACACACTTGATGATGACCAGTGGAGATCCAAATCGAGCTATGATCCAGATCCAGTTATGATGACTCCGAGAGATCCAGATCGAGTGATGATCCAGATCCAGTCCAGTGATGTTGATCCAGATCGAGTGATGATCTAGATCCAGCGATGCCATTTTATGATGATCCAGATCGAGAGATGATCCAGATCTAGATGACTTGAAGACGAAAATGACTTGAAGATGAAGATGAATCAGATGATCCAGTTGATGCAGAGAAGAAGACCAGTGCTGAAAAATTGTGTCGAAAGAATACCTTCCTAGTTAAGAGGGAGTGTTGATGTATATGTAACTTCGGAATGTATTCTTCTATGTATTTTATATTATTGTAACCCGATGTTTATTCCGGGATGTTTCTATTATGTATTTGAGTCATGTGGTCATGCCCCGATGTTCCGATCGGCAGGATTATAATGTAATCAAGTCATATCAAGTCATTTGGTAAGTCCCCACTGTTTAGGGGCACTTGAGTTATTATACACTAATTAAGGTGTAGGCTCAAGTAGTAATTATTAGGTTGAGTGCACTTCAAGTCAACGGAAGAATATAAATAGAGAGTGAGAGTCTCTCTATTTATCACTTGTGACTTAGCTCTCTTGCTCTCTCAAGTGTGGCGCACTTTTGGAGAAGGAAATTCTTGGGCTTGACAGAAGACAGAAGGCTGCTGTTGTGAAGGGAGGTCATCTTACTGTTTTGGGTTCACATCTTGTGGTGATACTATCTTAGAGGAAGTTTAGGGGTTTTCTCCATTTATGGTTTCCCCTCCTAAAATCTTTGTGTCTCTTGTCTCTTGTGATGTTCCTATGTGATTGCTGTGCTTGTTATTCTCTCAGTGAAAAGATCTTATTATAATGCTAGATTAAATGTTGAAAAACTAACAAATTACTGTCAGATGTTTATAACTGTTTGTTGTTTTTACCTTGTTTTTTGCTGCTAGAAATGCTTAATCAACAATATATCAGTCTACAGTACATTTCTATTTAATTCTTGAGAAAAGTACTTGGGTTTTGATTACTGTTGAAGTATATGTAGTATTTTGCAATAATGTTTATTGTCAAAGAATTGCTACCTTATCTCTTGTATTAATTTTTTGGTTATTCTTTCAAAGTGCAGGTCGTTTGATGAGGGCGCTTTTTGAGATTGTCCTAAAAAGAGGATGGGCTCAGTTAGCCGAAAGAGCTCTTAATCTGTGCAGAATGGTTAATAGGCACATGTGGAGTGTTCAAACTCCTCTTCGTCAATTCAAAGGCATCCCAAATGATATTTTGACCAAAATTGAAAAGAAAGATTTAGCTTGGGATCGATACTATGATCTCTCTGCTCAAGAGATTAGGGAGCTCATTCATTTTCCAAAGATGGGTAAAAGCATTCATAAATTTGTCCATCAGTTTCCAAAGTTGGATATTTCTGCTCATGTCCAACCAATAACATGAACTGTATTGAAAGTAGAACTAACTATCACTCCAGATTTTCAGTGGGATGAAAAGATTCATGGATATGTGGAACCTTTTTGGATAATAGTAGAAGACAATGATGGTGAATATATACTCCATCATGAATATTTTATGTTAAAAATGCAGTTTGTTGAAAATGACCATCATCTGAGCTTCACTGTCCCCATCCATGAACCTCTTCCTCCCCAGTACTTTATTCGTGTTGTATCTGATAAGTGGTTAGGGTCACAGACAATATTTCCAGTTTCATTTAGACATCTTATTTTGCCAGAGAAATACCCACCTCCAACTGAGTTGCTAGACTTGCAGCCACTTCCTGTGTATGTGTTAAAAGTAGCCTTACATGGCCTTTCTCATCAGAAATAAATCCCAGTCAATCTTATGTGTCTAAGAAATTTCTACCGGCCTTCTTAATCATCCATCTATCTCCAAAAATGAACCCCTTCTTAAACTAGTATATGAATGACTGCCCTATTCAGTTTCTTATCTTGCTTTTCTCGTAGTAAATAGAAGTATGTTGCATTGGCACAAAACATGTCTTCAATGGAAAGAATAGAGGCATCTGGTAGTACTAGAAGCTTTCAATCTTTAATTGAGCATTATGTCTTTATGATAAACACATATTATAGCACAATATATTACACTCAATCAGTAGAATTGGTTTCCATTGAAAGCATAGAGGGAAGCCAAGATACCAAAAATCTTACCCTTTAATGAGGAAGTTAATTTCTGTAATTAGCTCTCTTTATAATGTCTCTCTAAATCTCAGCAAAGAGGGCATCTAATGCTATTTAACAATATGAAACAACCCTGCAGTCCCCTGGTGAAAAGTATTCATTCTCCTCCCATTTCTATTTTCATTTCAGATTTCACCAGGCATGCCAAGAGCCAAGTAGATTAGATTGTTGGGCAAGTAGGTCTCCCTGTTTTCATGGGAGCATTTACACTTTTGGGTCTGGCTGTAACTTCCTCTACTGAAGTGATTTTTGGGCATGTAATCTCAAATCCCATTGAAGTTCTTGCACAAATTGGTGGTATTGTGTCCATTTCACTATCCATTTTTGGGGTTTCTCGGTTTTGTCCAGAGCTTCATTTGGGATCAGAGGGGATCATATACCAACAATTCTGAGAGCGTTGGTAGCTTGTGGGTGGTTTGGAATTGAGACATGGATTGGTGGGCAGGCCATATTTGTGCTCCTCAATGCCCTGCTGAAGGGGAAGATGACAGGCCTATTCATTCCATGGCTTGGAACCAGTGTTCCTGAATTTGCATTCTTCTTGGCTTTTTGGATTTTGCAGCTAATAATTATGTGGAATGGGATGGAGAGCATCAGGAAGCCGGAGAAGTACTCTGCTCCAATCTTGATTGCACTTTCTGGGGCTCTGCTGTTATGGGCCTATGTGAATGCAGGTGGGTTTGGCCCTATGCTTTCCATGGCATCACAATTCGGTAAGGGAGGTGCTCGGCAAGGCATGTTCTGGTCTGTCTTCTTTCCTTCACTTACTACCAATATTGGCTTCTGTGCTACTTTGGCTCTGAACATACCTGGTAAGTCTTTTTCTCACCCTATCTTGTGACCCATGTAATGTGATGCATGATTTCACTTATAGATCTGCAGTCTCTCTGTACATATTGTCTTCACATTCCTTGTATATTCCCCATGATGAGTTTTAGTGCAACGTAATATCCCTTGTTGCATCTGCTCTGTGAATGCAGAGATGTGGTGAATATAAAATGTTTATGTGATTTTGGGCATTTGGGTTTATACAGTAGTAGCACATGAATATGAGAGTTTTATTGCAACGTAATATCCCTTGTTGCATCTGCTCTGAGAATGCAGAGATGTAGTGAATATAAAATGTTTATGTGATTTTGGGCATTTGGGTTTATACAGTAGTATCACATGAATTTGAGATTTTTTTGTTTGTGTTTTGTGAGATTAGTCTTTAGTAAAAAAACTGTGATACTAAGAGTATCTAAGTCATCAAAATCTAGAAAAACTGTAATTTAAAAGTATCTAAACTATCAAAATCACTAAAAATAAATTATATAGAGTCTGAACCACAACAACCAATATAGAGTCTGAACCAAAACCCTTAAACATGAACATGATTAGATAAACTAAATAAAATACCCATATAGAATTTGTGAATTTCATTCAAAATATACAAGATAAACACCTAGACTTGCAAATGCTAAAGATCTTAGAGAGTGGATTGGTGCTACTGCACATGGGATTTTCAATTTTCCACCTGGTGTGTGTCCTGTACCAATTGAGATCCACATTTAAGGGATTGATATAGCCAACTTTGAGGCTCAAATGCAGGCAATGACCAAGCCAACTTACACATTGATGCCAGGGCTCATGTGCCTTATTGATAAATGATTTTTTTTTTTTAAATGCCTACAGACGTCGCTTAACCGACACTTCTGTAGGAATTTTTATTTTTTAAAAACATTCATAAACGTCGCTTAACCGACGCTCAATATCCCTATCCATCGCTTAATCGACGTTGCTAAATGTCGCTTTTCCGACAGTTATAGTTTCTATCCGTCGCTTAATCGACGTTGCTAAATGTCGCTTTTCCGACTGTTATAGTTCATATCCGTCGCATAACCGACGGAACATCCTGTCTCTTATACGACAGCCACAGTTGATATCCGTCGCGTATCCGACAGAAATTCTTTCGCTTTACCGATGGAATGAAGAGTTATTTTATTAAAAGATTTCAGTACTGTCGAAGAAATTTCGTCGCTTAACCAACATTGTAAATTTAACCGATGGTTGCTTAGGTGTCGCTTAAGCGATGGTTACCTAGGTGTTGGATCATTGATGAAAAGTTTCCGACGGTTAAAAAAAAATCAAAGTGTCGTTCATGCAACAGGGAAGTGTCGAAAATCCGACATGATAGCCATCGGATTTTTGGTCAAAATGTAGTAGTGCATGTACATGTTTTCATTGTCTCACCTGCGTTACATACATACATGTAGTTTACATCAAATGTCATCATAAAATTTCAATAATAGGTTTTCAAACCTATTCCAAAGACATCCCTCCAAGAATATATGTACACCCCGTACATCCTTCCAAGGAGCCATGTACACCTGGTACATATTTTCATCGTCTCACCTATGTTACATATAAGCATGCAGTTCATATGAGATTTCATGATAAAAATTTAATCATATATTTTCAAGTCTATTTCATGCATGGATAAATCTCCAATTATCAAATGATCATTAACATTGATTGCCAATTCCAAAATCGGAATTCACAATTCCTCTTCCCACAGAAAATCATATTTTTGCAATCATGAGGTCATCCTCATATTGTTTGGATCTTGCAAGTGGGGAGTACTCATCCCTAACTTACACATGCTTCCCAAAACCTGGACATTCACATACAACATGTCATATTGACACCATTTTATATAAGCCAAACAATTAATAATATTCAATTAACAATCAACAGCAAAATTTAAAATCTGAAGTTCAAAATCTATTCTGTTCAAAAGTTAGATTTCAGTCATGAGATCCTTCTCATATTACATGGTAGTTTCCTACCTTGGTTCTAGTGGGTACAACCAGACTTCCCTACTCAGGTCATTCTACATGTAGTCTTCAGGAAAGGCCATTTCCTCATGGAACTACAAGTTCACATGGAGGCTTCCTCAACCTATACATAGACTGAAATTTACTTGCAAAATATCCTTCAGTGGACCTCCTGCGATATCCTGCAAGTCCCACAAAAGATATTACATATGTTAACTTTATTGGAGTAGGCCAACTCATCATGGCCTCAATCTTTTCAGGGTCTACATATATTCCTTTATATGAGATAATGTGACCCAAATAATGAATTCCATCTTCGTATAAATCATCGTTGCTCAACTTGACATACAACTTATGATTCCTGAGCCATTTCAAAATCAGCCTCAAATGTTCCACATGTTCTTCCTCCTTCTTAGAATAAGTAAGAATGCCATCAAGGAGGAAAAGAACTAACCTATCGAAAAACTTACTAAAAAAATTATTCATGAGGCACATGAATGTAGCTAGTGCATTTGTGAAACCAAATGGTACCACCACCAACTCATAAGATCCATACCTTGCTCTGAAGGTTTTCTTATGAACATCTTCATCCTTGATCCTTACCTCCTGGTCACCAGACCTTAAGTCAATCTTGGAAAACACCTTTACTCCTCTCATTTGATCAAGGAAAAGGATGTTTGTTCCCCTAAGTGAATTTTATCAACTGTCTTTGATCAATACACAACCATAGTGTATCATCTTTCTTTTCACAATTAGGAATGGTGCTCCCTAAGGAGACACACTTTTGTCGACATACCTGTTTTCCAACAACTCTTGCAGCTGCATCTTCAGCTCTAGCATTTTTGGTGTACTCACCCTGTAGGGTGTCTTGGACACTGGTGCTTTACTTGGCACAAGTTCAATTGTAAAATCGATGTCACTCTTTGGAGGAATCCCTGGAATTTCATCAGGGAGAACATTCCCGAATTCCTGCAACACATGAAAGTCCTCCAATCTAGGAGTATCATATTCTGTTGCCTCCAAAAAATGAGCTGCATACATTCTGTAACCTTTCCCATAGAACTTCTTCAGCTACATTTCTGAAGACTTCCTTCCATAGATCACTTTTGGAATGCCTTTCACAACCCTTATGTTCCTTCTTCATCCAAGCACTCAAAAGTCTTGTTCTGACAAACTAGCTTTGCTCTATCTGCTTCCAACCAATCCATTCCAATAAGGAAATCATAGGATCCAAGTGGCAGAACATTTAGATCTACATAGTTGACTATCCCATCCATGACCTATGGGAATTTCCTTACCACCTCGCTGATCTTGTTGTTATGTCTAATGGCTAGCCGGACTGACGATGACCTTCTATGCTTTGAATTCTTCAAAGTTCTCATCTCAACAAGTTCTAGGGGTGATATAGATGTGAGTCGATCCAAGGTCAATCAAAACATAAACAGTCTGTTCAAAAATCTCACCCTTGATTTCCACCACAATTGAGTTATGACCTGCCTGGTGGTCTTCTAACACTACACAAATTTTAGGAATGTTCCCTGATTCCTGACCCATAGTTTCAGCTTCTTGGGTGCTAGGGAATTGACCCCAATTCCTATTCTCAAGTGGAAAATTCCTGCACATATGGGGTCCTTCACATCCCCAACATTTGAGGGGTTCTTTTGAATTTTCCCTCATAACTTTGGTCAAATCAATCACAGCTTGTGATGGATTCCTTTGCTACTTCAGGAGGCGAGGAGGTTTAAAACCTTTCTTCATTGGGTTAATCTTCTCATTGTTCTCATGGGAATTTCTCCTACTCCCTTCTTCCTATGTTAACTGATGCCCAGATTTTATCTGCCTTTGGATATTTTCCAAACTCTGTAGCATGGTTGTATTAAAGTGGTTTTTCTCTACCAGAGCCTTGACCAAACTCTTATTTTATTCCTTGAAATCATACAACTCTTTCCTCGGGATTCTTATGGTATCTGCAGGATCTGGGGAACTCTCTTGTTCCCTCTTCCCAAAAGCTTTAGCTCCATGACCTTGGACATTAAAATCTGTCCTTACATACCCCTTCCCCATGGGGATAAATCTGACACAAATGGGGTCCTCCACATCTCCAGCATTGGAGTGGCTTTATGCTGTCTTGTGGATTTCTTGGTCACCCCCGCATAGCATCTTTCCTGTGTCCACAAGGATCCTATGGATGATCCATGCTGTTAATCTTGTTGGAGCTAGTCCTCTTTGACCTTCTTGGTCGAACGAAGACCAATTTTTCAATCTGCATTATGACTTTGCAAAATGTGTTAACAGCATCATTTGTTAGTCAATCTTAGAAATTCAAACAATTACTTACCAATTTATTCCTGCATGGATGAATGGTCAATGTTCCTTTTGTCGGGTTGGTTAATTTGAGCAATTCTACTAATTAGCACTCCTTCTTCCTGTAGTTTCCTTTTTGCAATAACAACGGGGGTCAAGGGGTATTTCCCCCTTCTGGCACATAACCTCACTGTCATTTTTCATCTTTCTGGCGCATAACCTCACTGTCATTTTTCATCTTTCTGGCACCTGTAGATCCCACTGAAAAACTTGTCAAAATATCTGTTTTGACACATTTTTCAGCTTTCCTCCAATCAGGTTTGCTTCCGATGTGTCAGCAAAATTTGCAAAATTTTTCCAACACGTATCGACAAACTTCTCCTCATCCAATCGGAAAAATTTCAAACCTACTGCATTTCGGAAAAATTATGAACTTTCTTCCAATCGAAAACTTTCCAATCTTTTTGTTGCATTGAAAAAATTCTGAGCTTTCCTCCGATGTATGAGAAAAATTCTGAACTTTCACCTGATCAGAAACTTGCCAATCTTTCTGCTGCGTCACAAAAATTCTGGGCTTTCCTCTGACGTATCAAAATTTTTTTTGAACTTCCACCCAATCAAAAACTTGTCAATCTTCTCGCTACGTCGGAAAAATTATGAGCTTTCCTCCGACGTATTGGAAAGATTCTGAACTTTCACTCGATGTCTTGGAAAAATTCCGAACTTCACCCGATCGGAAAAGACTTGCCAATCATTCCGTCGTTTTGGAAAAAAATTGAATTTCCACACGACGCATTTTGGCGGAAACTTTCAAATTTTTTCGATGTGCGTCGGCAAAAATCATCCAACAGATTGAAAAAATTCACCAATTATGTCGATTTCGACACTTTAAAAAAATTCAATTTTGTTTTTGTTTTTTTTTGTTTTTGTTTTCTCTCTACCATCGACGAAAAACTGAACTTCCACCCGACATGAATTGGCTCGAATCTCAACTTCCACCTGACACAGGTCGGCTCAAATTTCAATTTCCACCTGACACACGTCGGCTCAACTTCAGGTAACTGAGCCGACATGAAAATTTTCACACTTAGAAAAAATTTAGAATTTTTTTATCTACCTCTCTTTCCTACTGAACATAGAGGTGTAATGCAACCTTTGTCCACTTCTCTTCATGGCCCATGTAGGCCCAAAGCTCTAAGATGAGCTCTGATACCACACTGTCATGTCCCCACCTCTCTACCAGATAGGGAACGTGACTATAATGCTATCAAACCTAGGGAATTTATGTCCCATCAACATGATAATAAGACGCATTCAACGAACAACATGTACTTATGCATAACAATTGAAAATACAACGAAATCAATTGCATTTATAAAAGCATGCAACTTGTTCATCATATTTCATGAATCAAATACAAATGCAGATATTGATATAAGAGATACTTATCTTATGAAGAAGCTTTTCCGCAGCTAGCTATGTTGCTGTAACGTTCCACTCAACAATACGCCAGTGTGCTCCTTAATCTCTCAACATCATTGCCACCCCTGAGCTGGGAATGATTCCGACAAGTAACTAGGGGACACAGACTCACACACAACAAGATCAGACAATCCAACACAAGGATGCACTACACAACAAAATACAAGTTCTACGTATGGACGAAAACGTCCTGGGAACCCAAAATCGAAAATGGGAAATGGGGAAAATGACCCAAGTGAGCAAATCTCCTCAAAAAATGTTTGATGGCCTTCCAAAGGAAAAAAACGACCTGTATCCACACCCAAATCATGGGTCTACCCTCCCATCCATATAACATAACCAAAATGGATGGTTTTGCAACCCAAACCGATTGGTAAAATGGGGAAAAAATGACCTAGGATGAGCAATTCATTCAGAAAAATGTTCTATGGGCTTCACGTGGGCAAAAACGACCGAGGATGAGCAATTCATTTCAAAAAAATTCTATGGGATTCACGTGGGAAAAATTACCCCTTCAATCCTCCAATTCATGGATCTACTCTCCCTTGAATGTGCAACACCCATAAACGTTTTTTGCTCAACCGGGTAATGAGGAAAACAACAACCAAAATGCCCAAAAGAGATCCTAGCCATTGAATGTTAACAAAAAAACTTCCCAGTAATGGGAAAAACACAAAAAACTTGAAAAACGTGAATGGGGAATGCACAACAGCTCAAAAAAGTGAGAAGGAGAAAGACGTGGATGCATGAAGGAATGGGGAAGCATTTTTGGGTGTTAACTTTCCCTATAAGTCAAAATAATGTTTCCCCAAAAACTAATGGCTTCTCCAATATGAATTTGGACTTCCATACTCTTCCCATCCCCATGCAATAACTAACTCAACCAATTTTTGGTAGTAATAAATGATTGGGTGAATAAGACAAGAAAGGTAGTTGACAATTTGATGGGTCCTCCCTTTAACATTTGTATTTTCCCTATTGTCTCAAAGGTTTGAATATTCCCACCCTATTCCTTGTGAAATCATGCCCCCATCTATTTAATGTTGCATCGACATAGCTACTTGTGGGTATTTTATTAATTGCATATTTACATGATGTAGAAAATTATACTATGCTATTGGCTAGCACAATAACCATTGACATCGATTTTAATTAACGAAACGTAAAATGCTAAATCTTTGGCAGGGCATTTTCCTTGAGCTCCACACCATGATTTAATAACGCTATTTACATCATATATAATTCAATGAAATTGGGGGTCGAAACCAGGGTGTTACATAATCACCATCTCCTTATCCTGAATATAATTC
The DNA here is from genome assembly GCA_001517045.1 of Pseudotsuga menziesii. Taxonomy (NCBI): domain Eukaryota; kingdom Viridiplantae; phylum Streptophyta; class Pinopsida; order Pinales; family Pinaceae; genus Pseudotsuga; species Pseudotsuga menziesii. The sequence continues at coordinate 10,595 of LPNX010390664.1, forward strand.
AATTATGGTTTAATCTTGGTAGATTATGAAATTACCATATCCCAGAGGAGATGTATGTCTCCCTGCACTAGTAACTATCATGATAACTGATTCACTAATTTTTCATTCTTGTCTAGAAATTTGTTATTTTTATTCTCCAATAGCTTCCTCTCTTCCTCTTTCTTTTCAACTACATCAACCAAGTTCTGATTTTGACTCTGTAAACCAATGATCTCTTTATCTCTTAGTCTAACCTATGACATAGCCTATACAATGGCCTCTGTATTTGTTTCAACACTTGGTTGTGTTGCTAGTATTACTTCTCTTTCATTTTTATCTCCTTTTTCCCTCTCCAAAATCAATTAGTTCTCATTTAATACTTTAATATTTGTAGTAAGGAAACCTCTTTCCTTTTCCCATTGATTTTGCTCTTCAATAAGATTTAACAAGTTTGATTTTTAATCATCTAATTCCTAAGATAGTAATTATTTTTCTTTTTTCAAACTTTGTTAATTCATAGGCATGAATTAACTGGGTTGTAGTAATTTTCAATTTCTTCTTAAGAAAATGGATAGTGCTTTCCTTCTCAGCCAAAATCTTTTTGTTACTTTCCCTTTATCAACCTCACTATCCATAGTCAACATATCTCCCTGAAGTTTTTTAATCTACTATTGATGCACTTTGTTTTCAACCTTTTCTTGTATCATTTTATTTACTATCTTGGACACTGTAGATTGCAGATTTGACACATTTAGAGTGGATTTCATTAAGTCAATGTAAATGACTTCCCCAGTTTGTTTATGTAGATGAATCATATTAGGTACCGGGATGTCTTTCAAATTCAATCTCATCTCAACAATTCTTTACCTAGTAGGCATAGCTAGGTTCAAGGTATTCCTTTCATGATCTTTAACAGTAACTAAAAAACCATCCTTTTTTGAAATGTTCCTCACCTTTGAGTACAACTTCAAGGATTATTTTGAATAAATATCCTTATCTTGCTTATATTTATCATACAGGTCATTTCCTAATTTGAACCTATGACTAGATGCTTCTGGTACTTCTGAAAATTCATATTCCTTGATTTCAAAGGCTGGGACTTTGACCTTTTCCTTCTTTTTCTTACCTTTGGTCTCAACCAACTCTCCCTATGATTCAACATTTTTCATTTTTGGTGCCTCTGAGTCTTCATCCCCAACTTCCACAAATTTTGAATGAGTCCCTTTTCTAGTTATTTCCACTTTACTTAGGGTTGGAATTATAATTGTAGTTGATTTCACTATGCCTGATGGATTCACCTGTAAAGCTTCTATATCTTCTATCTCTAATTGATAATCCATCCAATTATCCCTTTCAGTTAATCCTTCCACCATCATATCTTCAAATGATTTTTTCTTATTTAACTTCCTCCTCTAAGAGATAATGTGATGTCGATCATAATTCATACGAGTAGCCTTCTTAAATTCATTTACTGTAGAAGACCTTCAACCATAGGGACTGGGACCTTGGTTTTTATGATAAATGGTCCGATTTTCCAAGGAAATTTATTCTCATAAGCTTTCCTAAAATTTATAAAGTTCTCATTTTCTACAATTAACTTCTGTCTAATGAACTCCAGAGCAAAAGTACTAGGTGTTAAGAATGTTGGTGAGATGTATGGTTCATGGACAAAACCATAAGCCTTGATTATGGTGTGTTCCTTTATTAAAAATGAGTCTCCCATTCCCCTATCAGGGGAAAACTGTAATACTTACTACATCTCTGGCAAGACTCTAGGAAGCTTATTTTGAAACATTTCTCTATAAATCTATGCCTCTATGAGGTTCATGTAATTAAAATTGAAAATATTATTGTTTATTTCTGCAGTAAGTACCATCTATGGAAAATGTAAATTCTCCTCATTAAAGAATAAAAACATCAGTACCAAATAAGAGTGAAATCTAAAATTCCTGGTTGTGTGGAAATTCACAGCTGAGAATGAATATTCTCAACTAGGAATTCATCATATTTAAGACAAGATGACTATTGGGAATGTGACTCTCGTTGACTCATGCTCGTTTTAAACAATAAACTCAGTAACAATTCTGGAATAAATCTATCTGCATCCAAACCTAAAACATGACTTAACAAGGATATGACCAGTTGGGATTATTCACTAAACAAGATGATGTGGAGGGGAAAATGTTGATTTGCGGGGGATACATCAGTTTTAAAAAATTTAGTGAAAAAGATATGTTTCTCTTCAATGGGGGGAAGTCTGAATTGTTGAATTAGGCCTTGTTAGACAAATTCTTCCTGGTTCAATGTGAACGACGGAGGGACTTCAATGGAATTAATGATAACAAGGGTGTTTACAGGGAAAAGTATTTTAGTTTTAGTGGCATCAATTATTTCTCTCAGAGAATAATAATTTGGCGTGCACTAGGAAACAAAGTTGAGGAAGTTCAAGGTTTGGTTAGGGAAGAAATTGAGGAATTGGGAATGATAGACACCATGCAAGTATGTTCCTTGGTATTTAAAGTTCTGTAATTAATGTTCCAGCTAATAGACTGGAACAAAAGAAAGATAGTATTGAAAAAATAACCATCCCTATATTCAAATATTTTCTCAAGTTTCTGAAATTCTAGGGATTTTGCTTCAACTTCCCCTTTGATCTCCATTTCAAATAAAAATTTAGCGAGTTTATACGTGACCTTTCTGGTAGATTAGCTGCTTGAAAGCTGTTTGTTCGAGTTGGATTCTTCCATGCATAGACATATTCATTATCTAATGCACAAAATAAATTTAACACAAACACGTGCCTATTTATCTTACAATATTCCCACAATGGTTGTTTCGAAATCAGGACAAGTGGTTTCCTCCTACCACTTTTCTCCCAACGAAATGCTTCTCCTCCCACCACGTAGAAAGCAGTAATAATTTTGTTGGATTGGGATTCCTTTATTCTCCATGAATGTTGCATGAGAAAAAAATAATTAAACCATATATCTAATCTTAGATTGTCGATCTTAGGTTGTCGATCTTAGATTGTCCGATCTTAGATTGTCGATCTTAGATCCCTTTTAACCTCTACCTCGGACATTCCACCACTTACTGATCCCTTTTACCGATGTGCATCTTCCTCCAATGGATTTCTTTTTGTCCCTTGATCTTCTTGTCCTTCATCATAAGCCTTTGATTAAATCAACGCTTCAGCTCTTACCTTTCCATTTTGTTGACCTCCTATCTCTCCTTTTAGTGTGGATATTTCCCAAGAGGATTTCACACCTACCATCAATCTTCCTTATCCCTTTATTTCCACTGTAGATCTAATATGGTTGTCAACATTTCCACCAATAATCAACTTGAGCTTTCACCTTTCAAGTTTCGGTAGCGGATTCCATGCTCGCCATTGATCTCACCACTCAAAATATCTTAATTGTCAAACCCCTTCAACATTTTCCTGGGGAGCACTTTTTTATCCCTTTATCCACTTTTAAATTTTATCTCGAGGTCACTTTAGAAATGATCCAAAATTTTAAGCTTCTTACTGGAACTTAAGCCCTTTTTCTCACCTATAAACAAAAACAGTGCTAACCGAAATAATTATGCATTATGGAATATTAGAATGAGAAACTGCTTAATGGATTTAGGGATGGATGTTTGGCTCGTTGTTGTTAATGGATATAGTAGTCAAGAAAGTCCACTGAAATATACATACAAAAGGGATTTAAAGAGTAACAATGGAAATATATTTGATTCCAAATGGATTATCAGATTCCATGAAAATCAAGTTAGGAAAGTGTACATCATCTAAATTACTTTGGGACAAGCTACAAAATATTTACAAAGGTGATGAAGACACAAATGAAGAACAAGATGAAAAAGGTGAATAAATCTCATCCAACAACGACACAAAATATGAAGATGATGAAAATAAAGAGACAAAGGTACCAAGTAAGTTACTCTCTAAATGTTATGAATGTGGACGAATATGACATGCTATTGTTGAGTGTTCACTTGAAAAAGGTAAATGTAGTGATTCAAAAGAAGAATAAATTGTCCTCATGTGCATGATTACAAAAATTATTGATGAATACAATGAAATGAAAAAATATCTTGAAGGATCAAAAGACAAAGAAGAAGAAGAAGTTGATCTTGAAAAAAAAAAATATGTGCTCTAGACGAAATGAATAAGCTAAAAAGGAATAATGTCTTGATAGAAGAGCTACTAGAGGAATCAAAAGGTAAAAAACATAAATACCATGAAGATATTTAAAATACTATTGCTTCCTTACAAAATACAAGTGGAAGAGGAAAATAAAATTGAAGAAGTCCTAACAAGTCAGCTTAAGAAGAAGGAATAAGTTTTCCAAACAAGAGAGTTTGAGATATTACTCTACAGAAGAAATTGGAGAAGACAGCTTCCACAAAATTGAATTTTGAAAAGAGATTGTTGATATTAGATGATATGGTTAGCTAGAAAATATCTCAACTTGACAAAATAACATTGGGTTATGCTAAATAGAAAAATGTTGAAGAAGGCGGAAGCTCTAAACCACCAGCAAAGAATGTTGAATGTTCCAAGAAAAATGAAGAGAAGGGTAAGAGTTATGTAGACATTCTCAAAAGATCCCATCAAGGTAGATACTACAAAGGAAGGATTCATCAACAAGGTTCAAAGAAAGATGAATATAGAGATGTTGCACCATCAAAAAAATCTTATACACCTAGGTATCTAAGCACATTTCTTGGTGATTGTTTCTCTTGCAACAACTTTGGGCATACGGGTAGAGATTGCAAAGATTTTGAAGGAAATGCTAAAAAAATGGTGTGTACTCAAATTACAATGTTGAATGTTACAAGTGCCACAATTATAGGAACATGGAAAGAAATTATTGAAGAATTTTGAATCATAATGGTTAATGCTCTAAATATCGTGACTATGGGAGTGACTGCGGTAGAAACATAGCAAGATATCCTAGACAAAAGTTTAATTTTTTTGGGGGAAAGTAATCAAAATATTTTCAAGGGGAGAAACCCCATCAAGAAGACTCTATTGTCAAGGGGAGTTATCCTTTTCAATTGATGCCAAAGGAGGAGAGAAAAATCAAGATCATGGTCCTAGGGGTAGTATGATGGTTTCCATCAATGACAAAGAGGGATATTGTTAAATAAGGTTGTCTTCCCCTTATGGTGTATATTTAAGAATGACCCTCATGGGAAGACACTTTGTGTTGTACACACATGGGGAAAACACTTAAATAAGTCCCTAAGGTTTCCCTTAAGCAATTTTGATGATAAAGGTTAATAAACCACTAGAATAATGGTGTTGGGTCCACATGACCATGATGTTTGGGTCACATGAGCCATGATGAAGAAGGAAATAAAGAACCCCTAAATTTTTTCCAAAGAAATATTGGTGTGAAGTATGAAGAATCATTCAAAGTATTGATGATGGGTCCACATAACCCCAAAAGAAAGAATGGGTACACATAAAGAGGAAAGAAACCCCAAAAGGAATAATGATATGTCTAATAAGTATGAGTATGAGAATACCCAAAGAACCCTTTATAAATAAATGAAGGAAATTTAAAGTTTTCTAATGAATCCATGAAGTGGATCATTGACCCATTGAAGTATCCCTTAAAATAAGGAGATACTAAATTTTTGGATAAATGGAATGTAGCACCTAAAGCAAGTTAAAGTAATATTGGAGGGAATAAATAGGAGGAGAGACTTCTCATTTCCTACTCTCTCTTTTCAAAATATAAGGAGAAAGTGTGAACTTTTGTGGAGGAGCTAGTGTGGGAAGTTTTGGGATAGTATTTTGTTCTTTGGTGAAGATTGATAAAATTGACATAAATTTCTCATACAGTATCAGAATCATGAATGTTTTGGAATGTTGGAAATATTATTATAAGGGATATGTGATACGATGATATTGAGTTTAATTTGGTAAATATTTTCTTTCTTGTTTCTTCATATTGGAAATGGTATGGTTCTGATATGTAGGTCTCTCTTGTGATGAACATGCTTCTCATGGACTAAAGCCCATCTTGCTATCTTGAAAATGGTATGGATATCGAGTATGTGTTAGAGCCTTTTGATTGAATATGTTGCATAGATATGTTATGGTTATTATGGTGATATTCCATAGATCATGGTGATTGTCTTTTCATAGATATGTTATGGATATTAGAGTGTTGATCTTGGCATAGATCATGGTGATTATCTTCGAATATTCTAGCGTTTTGAAATGACTAAGATATAAAGGTTTGAGTATACAAATGAAATATATGGGTAATTGTTTCTAGGAATTATTGAAAGATAGATTTGAGGCATGTACAAGTTGACACAAATATAGTGACAAAGACAAATACATGGATACAGTGATAGAGATAGTGATAGAGAAAAAAACATTGAGATAGGTACATGTTGATAGAGATATTTATACATGTATGTGTTGATAGAAATAATGATACATGTATAGGTTTACAGAGACAATGATAGAAGTAGAGGTTGACAAAGATAGTGATACATGTATAGGTTGAAAAATTGAGTGATAATGGAAAATTATTTTTCTTATTCATATCAGGGTGTCAAGACAGGGCAAGGACAGGGGTTTGTAAGCTACTTCTAGTTGATGCTTGTAAATATGGTGAGTTGGATCTCACTAAGTATTGGATTCCTCGCTATAGGTTGGATCCTATGTTAAAACCAGTAGTTTGTGGCCTCCTTTCAGTTGGATATGATAAACTCAGTGGTTGTAGACTCCTTCCAGTTGGATATAGTAAATCAATTGAAGGAAACCTTTATATTATATAAGAAAAGCATTATGTGGTTTTTGTCCCATTTGCACTTTCACAGATATATTGTGTACGGTGTATGGTTTATGTGATGATGATTTTTTTTGTTAATTGTTAATGCTTATATCTGATATTAAATTTTGAAATGGTAAAAAGTGCTCAATATTAATTCACTCCCCCTCTTTGTAATGGTGAATATTCCAACAAATAAACATATGCCAAATTACCCCACGAAAGACTATTTTTTAAATAATATCTTCCCACTATCTCCAAACAATCCTTGGATTAAAAACCTTTGCAAATGAGAAACTTTGGAAATCACCTCCATTAAACGTTTGTTTCCCAGTAGTCAATAATTTCTTTGAAGAATATGTTGGGACTTGAAATTATCTCCACCATTAATGTACCCAAACATTCCAAAGTGTAGGATCATGTGGTTTACTCAATTGATTTCCTTGCATAACAAGGATATGAATCAATTAATACTTTTTATTGTTAGTTGAACATAAAAAATGTAATTGCAAGTTCAATAAAAACCTTTCTAATTTTTTTGTAGTGATTTATTTTATAGTTTACTTAACATATTTGGTTGACCATATTTATTTTTAAGAATGCTTTATACATATAAGGTATTTATAAATATTTATTTTCATTCCTTAGATAACTAAGGGATGCTCTCTTAAATGTGGGTTTTACAGGCAATAAATATTTTGTGAAATATGATAATGATAAAATAATTGCGTCAAGTGTCAAATAACATGGGAAGTACAAAATTTTGGAGTTTTATGTGGTAGAATCACATGATTTGGTGATTAGCATTGATACCAACAATGATTAATTATGGCATCATAGGAATGGACACATGAATTCTAAATTTTTTTTTTATTATTAAATAAATTCAATATGTTATTTTTTGTCGTTGAATAAGTTCAATTTCATGTTGATATTTTATTTCAAGAAAATTTAGAAAAATAATGATGAAATATTAACTCCCCCAATATAACATATACCCATAGGCCCATAATGCCACTATGAATTAGTGTAAGAGGTTGAGATTATTTCCTTTATTTGTCCTTATGAAATGAATCCTAATGATGCTTCCATTAAACACCCTTCACATACATCATTGTGAGGTTTACTATATGGAAGTTCATCATAAATAAGAAGAGGAATGATATACAAAAAATAAACGAAGGTTTTATGATTGAGACATTGGTCTCATATCATACTACTGTCATCCATTTTGGTTACCATAATGGAAAATCCTTTTCTTTGTTTAGAAGGAAGAAGATTCCCTAACTTGTACATGCAATTGGATTCTTTAATTTATGTGAAGGAAACATATTTTAAATAGTTGTTCACATCCTTTACAACCGATCAATTTGACACAAAATTTTAACCATTTGTTGTTATGTGTAATGAAATAGGTAGAAATAAGATTTGGTACAATGCATATAATATGAAGAGCATCTACAAATATTGTTTTATTAATGATGACATCACCATAACTTGAAACATGTGTGGATTAATTGTCGTAAATAACCACTTTCTTTCAATTACTTTGTTGTTGATAATAGAGAGAAGGTATCAATTATTGATCATGTGTTAGGTAGCTCCAAAATTTAATTTTTTCAATTAAATAAGGTTTTCCACGTATGTCTTTATCGCAATGTATTTCTTCTCAAAGTTGTGATCACTCCTATATTACAATGGATTATGCATGTTGATTCCCAACATCAAGAAGCAACGTACATACAGTATTGTCCAATCAAAAAAGAAGAAAAATGGTTTAACCTGTTGCTTCATATTATCCTTGCTACTCTCTTCTACGTAAGTCTATGTTCAACCTTTTTAGATTTGGAAAAAAATAATCTTATATATGGCACTTAATGCTTGTTTGTTGTCATCTTGAGTTATTGTAGAAATTGTCAAAGATAGGTTGTAGTTCTATTTGGCCCATGTTATTGTGTTCTACACATTTTTCTTGCCATCTAATACACATTTTAATTCTTTGACAAGTGACAAGGATGGATGATATTTTATAGGAAAAAACATAATCATAACATTTCCACGAACATTCTGTAAGAATTCCATATTGATTTAATTTTAGCATTTACAAATGACTGGACCATCATTATTAACGGTTTTTTGTTTGCATTTCTCCAAGAACAACCTCTTGATATGTAGACAAGTGTTGTAATCAATTAGATTGCAAGGTTACCAATGATACACATATAGAATCATATAACAATATCATAACAAGTGACAAGAATGGTAGACAAAATAACATATTTTATCACTCAAGAACACATGTGGGTTCATACAATAAACCGAACCAAGTAGCTATCCGACTCTACAGCCTATATATGTGATTGACAAACAGTTACAAAAACAACTCATCAGTTCAAACAACTCACATGACCTATGAGGTCGACATAATATACAATTAGTTGACTAGAGAATCTATTCGGCTTGGTTGAATAGCTCCTGCAATATCTCCCCCGACACAAAATCTTTCTTCATCGTGAAGAAACAAGGAGATGACAATTCTTCTATCTTGGGTAACTCTATTGCTGTATTGTTCTCTATGGACTATGTTTCTTGATAGATGGTTCTTGTTGAATGCAGACTTCCAAAATAGCCTCTGCGGTAATTGATCACTGGTGTAGGAATTCCTTCCAAGTGCGAAGTGTTTTCTGAATGTCTATGGTCAAAGTGGTGAGGGTTGACAAGTTCTCTATCTTTTGATGCATGTCTATGTTAAGGATATTGATCATGTCGATCCCCAAAATTTATGTCTTTTCTTCAGCAGTGGCAAGTAGTCTTTGCATTTGTGGTATGATCTTGTCGAGAATGATGAGACTATGTCTGGCTTAGCTTATCCAATGATGCTCTGGTTTCTATAGTTTTTCTAATTTGGTAATTTCCAAAACGATTTGATAATGAATTATTTGTGCCATTTCTTTAGTGCTTTCTTTTCGATTCTGAAGTGAAATGATAACTTCACGAGTCTTATGCATTTGTTCAAACACTCAGCCATAATGTGTATACCAGTTTCTCAGGACCTTCGTTGGTACCATGGATTCTATAATATATTTCTTCAACAAGTTGTAGGATGCTAGAAAAACTGTATACAGATGTCTCAAAAGAACATTAGTCTCTTCTTCCTACTCCTATCATCTTTCTTGCAACCACTATTGAAGATTCGATGCCACACTTTCAAACAATTGGTATGCTTTTTCAAGCGGTTTGTCCGTGTCGACCCCTTCTCATATTGTAATGAACTGGTTCTCTAAACTTTCACACTCGGTTAGAATTTTTGTATGTTATTCTTTTATTTTCTTTAATTTCTCTTTAGTTTTCTCTCCTGTAATTCTAGATTTTTAATTTATTGCATCTACCAACAGGTCTATCTCATCTTCTTTGGATTTTTGTGAGTTGATTGTCATTGTTGAACCTAGATTAACTAGATGGATTATTGAAGGTGTCTATTGTTGGGCCTGTTGTAGCTGTAGTAGGTGCTCTTTATCTTGTTTCTTCTTTTATTTTCTTTCTTTTCTCCTCCTCCTCTCCTTCTCTCTAATTTTTATGTCAGTGTCTTATGTCGGTGGAGGTGTAACATGTGTTTGCTCTATAGGTACAATAGGTAAAATAGGGCTTGGTGGATGCATTTCATACGAAGGATTGATAGGTGATGATTGTATCGGTGGTGGTGCAAGTGAAGGAAGGGGTGGTGCTTGTCCATAAGTTGATGGTAATGAAGTTGGGATTTATTTTGTCGGTAAGGGGTTGTTGATAGTTTTAGTTGTTTCCGCAATTTCTCCAAACATGATAAAGTCAACATTTTCAACTATCTCTTTGGTAAATTATGTTGGCTTGACTAGGTCGATAATGTAGGAAAGTTCCTCAGAAATGGTAGGTTTGGATATCTCACAAGTAGGGTTAAGCAGTGGTGGGTTTACGATAGGTTGTGGAATGAATGATGAAATTTGTTCTGTGGCAACATCGCTAGTTTAATCAGGGTTTCTTTGCATAATGGTTTTGATATTCCCAATGACTTGTGTTTCTGGTTTGGAAGATTGCAGACGGTCGAGACTCGGTGGGACAAGTAAATTATATTGTGGGGAATTTGTGTTTATAATCGGTTTCTTTATATTCATTTGCATAACATCAGGAAAGATGAAAGGTATTTGGTTTATGAACTCTTGTAGTTCATTGTCTGCTTGGATTCAGGCACAAGTGGTGCGGGTAATGACTATAAATATGGGTTCATTATGGTGGGTGATGTAGTTGTTTTCAAACTAGGTATGGCTTATTCGACAACTAGGGTTGGAAATGGAGGTGGTGGGGTGCGAGTGAGGTTGACGGGATTGACAAAAGGCAGAGTAGCAATTTTTTCTTTATTTTTCTTTGTCTGTACTTGTTTCTCCCCCTTTGTGATGAACTTGTGGAACTGTTCATCGAATGGTATCTTGTTCTGTGCAACATCCTCCAAAATTCAGGTTGTGCTATCATACAGCTTGACATTATCATCTTTTGTTGGCTCTTGGAGTATGATATTGCACTTCCCCTTTCCTCTCACCATGATCTTCCTCTCCTATCGATATTTAAAGAGATCATCAGCTATTTGATGGATATTTTATTTTTTTAGAGAATACTCAGGAAGAGGGGTATCAGATTGGGTACCTTCGTCTTTCGGTTCTTCTTTCTCCTCAAGTTGTTGTGTAGTTGTTATGGCGACCCCCAATGGATTGATATCACCAGTGTTATTGTGGTCAATAGTAAAGGTGCTTATATGAAGTCGAACTTTATAATCCTCTTTTTTTTTAGAGGCTTGACTATTGTATAGTCGACTTTCTTCTCTATCGGTGGTATATCTAACTTGGTGTTAGACTATCGACTGAGTTCAGTGAATATTTCCTCCACCGATGGGTAAAATTCAAGTTCTTTTTCATTTCCTCCATCCCCTTGTAGATACTAGACTGATGTATGGTCCAATGCAAGCTGAATGCGTGAGGTTGGTGGTATGCACCTTCATATATTTTTTTGTATCCTCCATCTAGCCAATTTAATTTTTAATGCTTGAAACCAAGTGTCCAAACAAATTTTTGTTGTGTTTTCTCCTAGTCGACATACAGATGGTGCAAAAGATTTAAAGTTCCACATTTCAATTCAAATTGGTTCATTGAACTCCTTATATTTGACAGGGTGAATATGTTACATGGAAATCGAGATGATCACTGATGGATGCCGGATTGGGGTGCCTTCGTATTGCCATTTTACACATGTGTTCTTGATTATTTCTGCTATATGTTCTGCCCACCGATAAAGTTTTCCTTTTTTCAACACATTATGTACTACTTCTAACATGTTAAGATTTAATTCAGAACCTCTCCCTATGCTTATTAAACCCATAGAAATAATTTTTGCTTCTATATTGGGCATGCTATAGAGGATTTGACTTATTACTAGTCCTTGTGAGTTTTTTCCTACTGTTGACCCTATCAGTTCTTCCACCAGGCTTGAGTTTAACCTAACATGCACCAGTTATCCTTTTTTTGATAAACTAGTGAGCCTATAGATCAAGTCATCGGTGATTTCGATAGGTGGGTCCAAATAGAACTTTCCATTGTGGTATCACCTGACATTGAACTGTGTGATTATTTCGTTTGTTCCGACAAAGTTTTCCATCAGAGGTGCATTCATATAACCAAGGATTGTACCAACGCTTAATTTTTGGGATTCCTCTGTCAGTTTACCATCTTTGTCGTATGACCAATACTTGATTTCCTTCGCAATCGTTCTCCATGATGTCTCGGTTACTTTAGCATTCATGATTTTATGCAGTCGTCTCACCAATGGTGTGCTAGCTTATTCTAATTGTTTTGAGCTTGTTTTTTGCTGACCTGGTAGTTGTAATATTTTTGGGTGTCATTGTATCGATTAAATTCTCTGGTTCAGACATGGATAAAGTGGGCTCAAAAGTTCTGGTTCTTTGATGTTCTAGTTCTTCAGAAAATGATGTGCAATCCTTGTCTAGTGTGGTATTTATAACATGATTATTTGGAGTGGGTGGGAATGTAGTGGCTAGTAGTATTAATTGTTGTATTAATGGTGGATTTGACTACAATGGATGAGATGTCAATGGTTCTTTTGATACATGCCAACTGTTATGCTCCCTATGTCGATGTTCATCGTGACTTGATTGGACCGTTGGCCTTTCTTTATGTCGGTGTGTGTCAAGATCGTGGTGATGTCAGTGAAGTGGTCAGTATTCTTCATGTCTATTATGTCGGTGGTTATATATTTCAAACAAGAATCTACAACTTTCTAGTTGATAATTGGTCCAAGGTCCTTTCATAGTGATTTTTTGTAATTTTTTTCTTGTGTTTGTGTCAATTTTTTTTATAGTTATATAATTGTTTTTTTTCAATTTTCGCAACGTTTTAGTCGAACACCATTAACTAACTTCCAAAATACACTTCCTTATAGTGTTTTCAGTCGGACTGATCCATTCGCATTGATTTCTTCGATGGTGTATGTTCCCATCCATTCGGTATGTAATTTATTTGGGTTTCCCTTTACTTGGGTATTGTATCATAATGTAAGGTCTCCAATCGATAGGTTTTTACTTTTGATATTTCTATTACGCCAAAAATTTTGATGTCATTTTTCAATTTATTGGTGTTGCATTGAACTTATTCAGAGTTCTCCAATTTAGATATTTGTGTTAATCATTCTTGTCTAGCATTCTCCACATCAATGTGCAATATGTCAATGATTATAGGAGTTTGTTGTCAAAAGTGTAAAGGAATGAATGCTTCCTATCAAGAAACAAGTCCAAATGGTGTCTGATTTGTCAATTGTTTATACATCATTCTATATGCCCATAATACCGTGGGAATGTTTTTGTCCTAATTGGGCCTTGTCAGTATTACATATTTATTTAAGCCTCTAGTCAATGTTTTGTTAAATGCTTTGATAGCACCAATGGATTGTGGATGATATGTTGTACTCTTCCAAATATCAATCCTAAACTGTTTTGTCAAAGTTGCATTTTTTTTTATGAAATGTGACCCTTGATCACTTCATGATCACTTCAAGGTCAACAGACAACCAAATATAGTAATAATATTCTCATACATGGATTTTGTGGCTATCTTACTTGATAAGGTTTCGACAGGTTCTGCGTCCTCCCACTTAGTGACATATTCAACTGCTATAATAAGATGTTGTGCTCCTATTATTATAACCGTTATTGGAAATGGTCCAATAAATTCAATCCCCTAAATATCAAATGTTAAACTTGGGTTTATCGATATTAAAGGAATTTCAGTACTTGGTAGAGGAAGACCTAGTTGTTGGCATTGGTCACATTTTCTTACAAATCATTGACAATCTCGGTATAATGTCAACCACCATAATCCCGACTGTTAGATTTTTTGAGCTGTTGTGTCTTCCTAAAAATTTCCTCTAGCTAGACCAAAGTGTGCTCCATTCGTTATACTTTCTCTTTCATGGTCAAGAACACATCGATAGAGTACCTTATATAATCCTAGTTTATAGAGGAATCTGTTTACTATGGTGTAACGTGAAAATTTCATTGCTATGATTTTCTTCTTTTTATTGGTCATGCCTTCTGGAGCTCGTCCTTCTTCCATAATCTGGAATTTTTTAAATCCAAGTCAGAATATACATATTCCACTTGAAATAGATGTGCATTTGGTAAATCGTATTCAATTACGGTCATTTCTTCCCCTGTGTCGATTCTTGACAAGTGATTGGGTCCAACATTTGCTTTACCTAGTTGAACTATAAATTCGAATTTTAATTCTTGAAATAATGATATCCATCGAAATATTATTCCATGATGCAATGGTTTATTAACTAAATATTTTAGCACTTGATGGTCATTATAAAACACAAATGGATTGGCAAGTAAATAATGTCAATATTTTTGAATTGCAAATAACATTCTGAGTGCTTCTCTTTCTGTTGTTGAATAATTCCTTCCATATTTATTTAGTTTCCTACTACTATATGAATTTGGATAGTCCATTCCATCATCACCAGGTTTTCTTAGTATTGCTCGGATTTCTATTCTAGAGGAATCAATATGTACATGAAATTTTACTGACCGTTTTGGAAATCGTAGTATAGGTTCTTCAACTAGTTTTTTCTTTAAGATGTTGAAAGATGTGGCGCATTCCTCAGTCCATTCATACTCCTAGTTATTTTTTAGTAGTTCTTCTAGTGGGTTTGTCATATCAGAGTAGTGTCGTATGAACTTTCTGTAATACCTCGTATGTCCTAATAAAACTCTTACTTCTTTGGTATTGATTGGTGGTTTTAAGTCAAGAATAATCTTAATTTTTGCGAAGTTGACTTTAGTACCTTCCTTACATACGAAATGTCCTAGTAGAATTCCAATAAGGGTTGTGAGGATACACTTTTTAATATTGAGGGATAATTGGATTTTTCGACATCTTTCTAACATCAGTCTTAGCCATTTGTAGTGGGTTTTCAACATAGAATAAATTGTCCAATCGTCAAAATACATATACATTGTTTTATATGTATATATTCTTACAATGCCTTAAAAAATATTCGTGAGAGAACACCTGGTGCATTTTTCAATCCAAATGGCATAAATTTATAGGAGAATGATCCAAATTCACATACAAACATTGGTTTATCTTGGTCTTCTTTAGAGATATGTACTTGATTATAACCTGAGAAACCATATGTGAATTAGTAACACTCATGGCCTGCAACTTCGTTAAGAATTTCATCTGCGAAAGGAGTCAAAAATGGGTCCGTAAGGGTGACTTTGTTAACTTATCGGAAGTCGACACAAACTTTTAGTCATGTCGAGTTGTGTTTCTTTGATTGAACAATCATTGGGATTTCTGATTCCGACAAATCAATAGGATATATTATTTCGGTTGCTAACATACTGTCAATTTATTTCTTTACTATTTCCTTATATTTATGTTCAAGTTTATATGGTCTTTTCTTTACTGGTTTTGCTTTAGGTTTTATGTCGATATTCATTTCACCCATTTCTTGAACTAACCCTTTTAGATCCTTATAATCCCGACCAAAAATGTCTTGAAAATATTTTAGTAAGTTGAAATTTTTTGTTGTTTTCTCTTCATTCCAATAGTCTCCAATCTTTTCCATTTTTGGTCTATCACCGTTAGAATGTCGAATTATTTTATTTTAACATTTGCATCCATCCATTATGGTGCTTTACTTTCATTAATTTGTCAAATTCCTTCTTTAAATTATGAGAATGTGATTGGAAAGTATTCTGTTGTCATTCATTCAAGGTCATCTTTTTCTTTTGTTTCGATTTTTAACACCACCTTCACTAGATTTGAATTTTCGGGATGATTGGTTTTCCATTGGAAACTTTTCCCACTTGTGTTTTCTATTTCCAGTCGAAGTTTTATCGAATGCAATATTTTGGTTGATATAATTTTATGACACGTGGTGTTCGGTCGGTTATGTCGATGTATTATTGTTAGTGGGCTATAAGAATGTTTTTATTTGTTTTATCTCTTCGATCTGTAGTTCATCAACAGATAGGAATTTAAATTATTTTAGGAAATTTTCTTTTAAATCATTCCATGTTAATGTTTCCCCTCTTTCTTATTCCATTTTGTACCATTTATTTGGTAAATCATATAATGTACTTGGAAATAGGTGAGGCCAGACTCACTCGTCTTTATACCCTAGTTTTCTCCATTATTTTTCACAGATAGCTATATGTTTCTCAGGGTCTTTCCCTTGTGTGAATATTGGTGTATCTGACTGCGTTATTAGCTTCTTCCCTCCAAATATTTTAATAAAGTATGTTGATCAAGTTATTTTCCATGTTTGTAATATTAATTGGTGGGTACCTAACCATCGAGCACCATTCCTAGTAAATGTCTTGACTAAACTTTGAAGTCGTCATTGATCACCTATATTTTTAGAAACTTGTTCCACATGAAGTACTGTTGACTCATGTTATTTATATGAGAGTGTTGGTTGGTTCGATGCTTCTTTATTTAATGTTACCAAGGATGGATACTTTCTAGTTTTCCTTTCAAATATTTTAGGAATTATAGAAACAAAAAAACATTGTTGTGTTTTCTTTTTAGGAATGGCTTAGATGGTTCAACATTCCCTTTCTTGCAATTCATAAGTTTCCATCTCCTAGTCATATAATTCTGCATCTGAATTATAACTAATAGAATCTGGATTTCCTAGGTGAAGTTCCCATATGCATTCGGTTTAGTATAATCCTTGTTATTTTGTATTTGGTATAACTGTCGAATGTCAACATATTAATCTATAGGTTATGTCCATGGTTCTCCCCGAGATCGATGAATTGGAACAATAATATTACCCATTTCCTTTGAGTTTTATTCTTTCTTTATCTAGTGAAATATATGCCTTCATTTTTTGACCCCATGGTTAACCTACCAAAGATGGGAAGGAACTGGATCCTTCCTTAGCATTGATTATTTCAAAGTCGACTTTAGCGGTGATAACTTTGATAGTTGTGTCGACATTCTTCCAAACACTAATGGGTTTGATTATTCCTTGATATACTAGTTTTAAGTATATGTCATATTCGTTAAGTCGGGGTTTACCCAGTTGTTCCCATGTCTCTCTGGTCATAATGATTACCTGTGATCCGTAGTTGAGAACGACTTGTAAGACATGGTAACCTTCAATTTCAAGATAGACTAAAGGGTCGGCATCATTTTTATATTTTTAATTAAGTCTACATATACTTTTATCCTCCTTATCTTCACTGGAATTATTCTTAAGATTGTACATTAAGTCAATTAACTTTGCAACAAAATCATTAGTATTTATCAATTTAATTAATTCTTTGGTAATATTATGTCAAGAATCATCAGTTTCTTCCTGTGCAGCTAATTCTTGGAATATATTCAGTGCATCATTATACAGGTGTTTTTGTTTAACAGGGTTAGGGTAATCTTCCTTACTTCTTATTTTACTTATTTGTGGGTTATCCATGCCAATTTTTGTGCCTTGTTGGGTAACAATTTAAATGTTCTTAGTTTGAATAACATCACATTTCTGAACACTAGACAAGACGTTACTGTTTTTCTTATTATTAATTTTTTCAAGCATGTTGGGGCAATACTCTAAGGAGTTATCACCTACACCAAAACTTAAACAAATTTTAAGATTGGTCAGGTCCTTATATGGACACTCAACATGTCAATGTCCTTGATTTAAGCATGTGTAGCATTGGATGGGCTGACGTGGCCTATTTTCTCGATTCCAGAAATATCGGCCTTGACCTTGAAATCCCCCATGTCGGTTATTGTCATACCAACGCTCATATCTTCAGCATTCATACCTTTGATTATTCTACTCATTTCGGTCATTATTGTTATTATTATTAACATTGTTGTTGTTAAGTGCAACAACGTTCACCGAGTACGCTACCTGATAATTTTGTCGATTCTTCAAGTTTAAGTGGCATTCGGTTGTCGAGTGGATTTTGAATTCAAATATGGTAGACGAGCAAGCTTTCTCATTTGAATCAATGGAATCATTGTTGATCATTGGATTAAGATCGAATATGGACTTCAAATAATGTAAGGAGGATTGCATTAAAACTCCACACACACCTAGATTTTGTTTGTCCATGCTAGTTCTCCCAATGAAATCCCTGACCACCATTGATTTGGTTCCATGATCAAAATCTGTCGTTGATCATAAAGGTTCTTTCCCACTATCACTTTTGATTTCACAAGCCCAAACCTTCTTTATCTTTCGCGATCTTTCTCCATTGAAATCCACCTTAGCTGTTGATATTCAACTACCTCTAATATTCACCCTATGATATTCAATCATATGGATGATTAGTTTATAGTTATCTCAGGTATAAATTTTATTTGCGGAACCTCAAATTACAACCATGGATCTTTCAAAGATACAGATCTTTAAATCCAATACTTCGCGGTTGAATTAATCAGTCGAACGATCAATTCCTTCATGTGATGCTCCACACAGAGATATTGGATCCATAACCTTGGAACAAGGTTATTCTGAACAATTCCATTCAAGAATTATCAATCATTGTAAACTTAATTCCTGCTTCGATTGATCAGAGAATTGATCAGTCTATTTAGTGTTATTTCACTCTTGGAATCCCCGAATTCACACGCAAGCTTATCAACTATTAATAGAGATTTAATCAAACATTCATGCATATGATTATGGAATCACACATTCTATTTTTCTCATGTTACTTCATAGGTCTTACACTTTCTCTAATTCAACCATACACCAATCTTATCATTTAACCTGATCATTTATTGTCTTTGAGGAAGATATCTTTCAACATACTTCAACATCAGACACCAATTGAATTTTTGATACCGATTGGAATTTTATGACTTTGACTCCCCCTGAGTATATGATCCCTCTTAATGTCATTTTAAGGGTTCTCTTTAAATCATGATAGATCATTAGAAAATAATCCCACAATCATCACTATATCCTTCTTCATCACCTTCATTGCCATCTTCATCGGTGTATTCTTTTACATCTCCATCTTTCTTTTCCTCATAATGGATGTCCTTTTTATCTATGGCACTATTATGCTTATCATCGTCTTTGGAGACCTCACTGATGTTTGAAATATTTATTTCTTCTATATATTTGGAGTCTTCATTTCTTCTCCACATATTTCTATGAGGTACTCTGCTTACTATTTTTTTATTTCTTTGTTTCTTGGTTTTCATCTTCAATATCTTTTTCTGAGTTTCCTTGGAAGGAATTTATGTATTATTCTTACAATGTTTTAGAAAGTGTCCAATATTGTGACATATGAAACATATACTAAGTATTTAGTCATTTGAGATGTTAGTGTCTTCTTTCTTTTTCAGACCTTGATCTTCTTCTTTGATTCTACAATCATCATCCTTGTGACCAAACTTGTTACATCAATCACAATATCCATAAAATGTATGTTTGGAGAATCTCTGGTTTTTCTGTTTGTAGTGACTCCTTTGATTGGAATGTATTATGAAATTTTTCATTTTGGGAGGATGAGCAGAATTATGATGACTTGACTTTATTTCCTTTTGATTCTTCTTCTTCTTGGATATGTCTTTTGAACCATCATCCCAACTTTTAACCTTTTCAACATCTTCTTGATTGATGAAGCTTGATCCTTTAATGACATCATATCCAATACTTGTTTTATCCCTGGGGAGTCTTTGCAAGATGAGGATTTTATTAAGTGCTTCAGTACTTTCCTTGAACTTCTCAATAATAGTCAGCTGATCTTTTAGCTTATTTTTTTCTTACTTGAATTCAACAACTTCTTGTTTTAAGCTTCTAACCTCTTCCATGCTAGTCAAAACTTGTTGTCTTGAATTATGGAGCTCTTCTTGGAGGATCTTGACTTCCTCTTCTTTTGAATTTTGGTCTTCTTGATACTTTGACAATTTTTCTTTCAAAGAATTGTTCTTCATCCTGATCTTTCTCAATTCTTCAAGGGCACTTATGAGTTATGACTTTAGGTCCACTTCTCCTTCCATATTTGAATCATATTCTGAAGCTACTATCCCCATGAATGATTTCTCTTCATCTTCATCTATCTGTTCGAGAATAGCAATTCTTGCTTCTACTCTTTGTTCAACTGAGTAAATTTTCTCTAATTTGACCCATATTTCCTTAGTTGAGATACATTTTCCTATCTTCTCTTTGATGGGGGTTGAGGTAATCCATCAAGTATGGCCTCCATTTTCCTTGAGTTATTTTTCATGGACTCTTTCTGAGATGTAATCCTTATTCTTTTTGGTAGGATGTAATCAAAGATCACTACTTTCCATACACCACATCCAAATCAATGTAAGTATACACTCATTATTTTTGTACATACTCCATATTCTCCTTTATTAAGAGTTGGAGATTTGTTGGAATCAATCCCTTCATGTTCATCCATAGTGGTTTTTAATAGGATCTTCCTTCTAGTGGTTAAATTGTAGAGAAGGATCCTGATCTGATACCAACTATTGGAATATTGGTCTATACTGAGAGGGGGGGGTGAATCATTATTATTAACTTTTTACCACTTTAACCTCTTATTAAACTTTAATCAAATCATATAATCAACAATATGCACAAAACACATAATTTTATCATGGAACCCCAATTGGGAAAACCACCAATACTTCTTATTACTGCAAAACTGTTATTTACAAATAGTTTTGCATACTTCTATAGATAAGGATGGTATTACACCCTATTTACCAGCAACTACTAGAAGGAGGCTATGACCTCCTGGTTTATCATCTTCTACTGAAAGGATGCTACGACACCCTATTTACCAATTACCACTAGAAGGTGGCTACAACCCCATGGTTTATCATTTTCTACTGAATGGATGCTACAACACCCTATTTGCCAGCTACCATTGGAAGGAGGCTATTATTTCTTGGTTTATCAGCTATGACTAACAAGATGCTACTGCACCCTATTTACCATCTCCTGCTGGAAGAAGGCTACAATCCCCTGCATTCCTGTTGCCTGCCCTAGCGCTACCATGCCACCCTAATATGTTTTCAATAATATTCCATATTTATTTACCCTTCAATCTCTGTCATTACTAACTAGTCTCTGATTCTTCTTCTATGATCTGCACCCCATATACAATTTCTTTAACTCATCCTTCTATGTATAAGTACCTTTAATTTTCCTATGAATGCATCTCTTCACCATTGTGTCATTTTATTCTTTGATCGTGCCTTTTAATTAGAAATACATTCATCATTCTAACACTGAGATTTCGATTCATCTACCTCCGTTGTGATTCTTCAAAACAACTAGAACAATTCCCTGTTAATCGATTTACTCTTTAATCCTCCAGTCATGACCTTCCACAATATTTATTTCAAAAATTATCATGAGCTGTGATTTTATATCGGGATTCTTCCTGACTGTAGATCTAAGATAAGATGCAGTATGCATATTTCCTAACTATGACATTTCTCAAAATGCCTTTTTGCACTTAGCTTTCCGCATCAATCGTTTGACATAATTGATATCCTTGAAGATATTTGTGGCCTTTGATCTCCCAAACTACAAATCACCTAACTATTACATTTCTCGAAGTGTCTTTCCGCACTTATATTTCCACCTCAACCATTATGCACCATTGATCTTTTACGAATGTCTCCTAACTATCGATCTTCTAGATTGCCGGATGTAGAATGCATAATTGAGACATTTCCCAAAGTATTTTCTTGATTCTCTACACTTAGCTTTTTGCCTCAACCATTCTACACCGTTTATCTCCTTCAAGCTCTTCATGATTGTTGATCTCCCATACTACGGATTTCCTAACTATGACATTTCTCAAAGTGTCTTTCCGCACTTAGCTTTTTGCGTCAATCATTTGACATAATTGATATCCTTCAAGATCTTTGTGGCCTTTGATCTCCCAGACTACGAATTGCCTAACTATTTGATTTCTCAAAGTGTCTTTTCGCACTTATCTTTCCGCCTCAACCATTATGCACCATTGATCTTTTACGAATGTCTCCTAACCATCTATATTCTGGATTGCTGGATGAAGAATGCGGAACTATGACATTTCCCAAAGTATTTTCTCAATTCTCCACCTTCCTCTTTCCTCTGTCCGCATTCCGCTGGGGGAAACCCATATAATACTAGACCTTGAATTCTCATCTTCTGCATTTCTCCTTTCACCTTCCTCCTTCCACATTCTACTGGTGGACATCGGATCATGAAAAATCACATTATACTAGACCTTGATTTCTCATCTTTTGCATTCTGATTTCCGCTTTCCGCTTTGTTTTAACCCTAAGCCATTTTTAAATCTCAACATGCAAACTAACATTTTTCTTGGTTTTGGAAGGTTGATAATTCACATGTGTGAGAGCCAAGTGAGAATCTGACTTCATTGTTGGGTATCCAGTTCACTAGGAAACATGCCTACCTCTTATGATGAAATTATCATCATACATATAAACCTTGGTCAACATTTCCAAATGCCTCTTTTAGTCCTGTGAATTTGACACTTAGTCAAATTTTTATCTTTAGTACCTAGAGTACATTTTATTCATTTTGGAAAACTGATATTTTCCTTATATGATCACCACGAGGAAAACCAACAGCAAGGCTAGAAATCCATTTCAATAGTGAATAAGACCATATCACCTTTAAATATTATTGACAAACACAACCTCTGGAACGAATGTCAAAATGGCTTCTCAATATCCTTTTCTAAGACAACCAATTTTCTTAATTTGGTCCAATCTTCTTAAAAACACTTTGTTGGCAGGTCCATAACCTTTTCTTCTGATTCTTACAAGACAATCTGAAAACATGGTCAGGTAGAAAAAACACCATTCTAGAAGACGCCTATGTGATGTTGACATTTAATCTAACCCATGATTTGTGGTGGGCATCTTTCTGCGGCTACTTATCCATTTTTTCTTTCTATGGCACAAACCCTTGTTTTGGCATACCTAGAACATTCTCATGAGAACTGATGGAATCAAACTAAAATCAAGACTAGGTAGCCACTATAACAAGATATAGCTCGATACAATGATTGATGCATTTTAGTTGACCCATGAATTATGGTGGGAACTCTCTTAGACCGGTTTTGAATATTTATTCCATACTTGGGGGCATTCTCTTAGACCCTCTGAAATGAGTTTTGACTATTTATTCCATACATAGTTAATTTCTTTATTTTAACCAATTTTCCATATTTCTCCAGAATGATCTCATAATGCAACAATGATTTCAACTTCATGCCACATCATCATCTATGCCATGCCATGCCATCATATCTTCCATATCATCATCCATTCTATTCCATATCATCATATCTGCCATATCATCATCCATGCCATGTCATCACTACATTTGTCTTTCACTGATTTTGTCATGCCATCATATCCTGGTTTATTCTGAACTCCTTTGACATCAATGATGATCCATGTAATGGATCATTTGTATTTTACTGATTTCATCTTGCTATCATGTATATTGGTTATTCCTTTGTCATTGATGAACTCCTTTGACAACAATGACAACTATATTCTCAACAACAGGCTTCTTTGGTTACATAACCCAAGGATAAAGGAATTTATGCAATTTCATATCAACTAAGTTTTGCATTGGGACGTCAAAGGTATTTTCTCAATTTATCAATATTTCTTCTTGTCTTTCTTTCATTATGGGATATGATTATTGAGACAAGCCTTTGAACATGACATCTTATGCTTTAAATATGATATAATCTGCCAATTGGTAATAATGTGATTCTAAAGATTGTGGATTTTGCATGACAAGATCTCTCTATAGTGACCAAAATGGAAATGTGGCCAATAGAGTAATCACATTGTGGTATAAGTAAGTGAAATATGGCCTATGATATTTTTGTAGTCATTTTAATCTATATTATGAATTCTTTCTTTTTTGCAATGCAAAATCTAGATGGAACTTCTTTAGGGTGTTGATTTTGTGTTCTATTGTTGTGTACAGTCCCCCTAGAGCTTCCATTTCTAGTTTCTCTATTTATTTCTCTTAGAAATATTAAGCTTGTCTCCATCAAGTATGACATGGAAGGTTTTGCATTCAAATTTAATGGATTTTGTTCATAGTCCTTAGGCTGTTGTTCCCATTTCCAACATCTGCAAAAAGTTTATAGAGTAGATCCCTATACCATATCATGATTATAATGTATTAAGTATATCTCATTCTATTCCTTCCCCTAGTGTTTCAGAGCATTCTCAGTGGTCTTATTTCCCAAAGAAAAAGATAAAAATCCATCTTCATCCTTTACTCTATGACCCCATGAATCCACTTATATCCAATGCTGATTGGGATCAGGTGGATCTCTTAGTGCGAGCACTGCAACATCACCCTAGGAAGGGATTAAAAATTCTAAATTGACCTCACAATATATCCTAACCAATTTTCCTTTTGGATAGTAATTAGCTTGATGGAAGAAGGAACTTTTCTCAGCCAGTGGTGGATTGGATCCATGTGAAGCACCAACTATTGGGATTATCATATTCTTTTGATTCACCTTTTTGTTCTAGTTATACATAGTTATAGGATGAGCCTGCTTATCTACTCTAGCCTTGGAATCCACACTAAGATGATTGTTGTTTATATTTCTCATACCATGGTACACCTATGGTTGCCAGGGAATAGTGTTTATTGCAATCTTGATGAACCAAATTCTTTAGTTTTGTTTAAAATTCCTCAAAAATGTTTATGGGTTTCATAATTTTCTTAGCATATCTTGTGAACTTATACAATCTATCATCCTTTTCCAACAATTATTTGTTACCATTATAGAGGATTCTGTAACTTAGGTTCGCAAACTCCTAAAGGGTGCTAGCTCAATGGAAGAGCGCCTAACTAACAAGAAGGAGGTCGGTGGTTCGATTCATCCTTGTTCTAATGATATTTTAATATAAATTAAAAATAACTAAATTAATAACCAAAAAATGATAGATGAGTGACCAAATAATGAAATATAAATGACCAAAAATCACATATAAAATAACTAAATTAGTGACCAAAAAATGAGAGACAAACAACCAAAAAATGACCAAATGGTAGTTTTCGTGGCTAATTTTTGGTCTCTTATCATGCGACCAAAAATGTGTTCATATCCAGTTTTGTCACTTATAGTTTATCTTGTGGTCATTAGTTTGTTCAGATTTTTTGCCATTAATTTAGTTGTATATATTTGGTCATTAATTGTGACACTTAATAACCAAATATACGACCAAATTTATGACCACAAGACAAGCTATAAATTACTAAAATAAATATGAGCGCTTTTTTGGTTGTGTGATAAGAGACCGAAAATTAGCCAACAGTGATCCCCAAATAAAAAGTGGTCATTTTTATGCATATTTTGGTCATTTTTTTGGTTACTTATCCCTCATTTTGTACTAGTGAATTATACTTCAAAACTTTTTATGCCAAAAGAGTAACAAACAAATTGCATAATATATATATATATATATATATATATATATATATATATATATATATATTGACTACATGGATAAAAGACACGAATCTCCAAAATGTGAGCACCAACTCACTCAGGCACCAAGCTGATTATAAGCACCAACACGCAAATTACAAGAACCAACCTGTAAGGATTTATATCTTATAAAAAAGCACCTACTTGTTTATTTTAGTCACCAGCCTAAATGGATATTAGTCCTACTTGCACAAGATACAACTTGTTGTAGTCAAGAACTAACCTAATTGAGGACTGTAACATCCTCCTTTTGTTATTCAACAATAATTGAATGGAAGTACCAACTACCTTTTGTAATCTCAAGCACCAACAGGATGGAAGCATTAAATCCTATTTGTATTGTATAGCACCAACTCCCATTCCTTGCCCCTTCCTTCCACCCTGAAATTATAAATTATAACAGAGTTGGGATCTACATTTTCTTCAATCTGTGTCTTCTCTAATTTTCACCTTTGTCTTCTAGAATTTCCATCTCAATGGTATGCGATATTTGATAGCATTTACTGTAATATCAACACTTTAGAACTTATACAATTGGTGATGTTATGATATCTACATTATTCTACACCCTTCATTTTGTCACTTCTATAATATGTGATCTGTGTCTTTCACTTTAACACTTATGTGATTTGCATCATTCATTCTATATTTTGTTCATACATTCTGGTACAATGCATCCTTCTAATTCGTGTATTGTCTGTTGTTCTTCTTCATGATTTTGTGAAAACATATCTCTGTTGTATTAAACCTATTCTATATCAACGAACGATTGATACCCTAGAATTATAAGCTTTCCATATCAAAAGATCATATCTTCTTCATCTTCAATCTTACATCAATACTTCTGAGCACACGCACGAAGTTGGTTCCACCTTTTAGTGCCACTTCAGAAATCAGAAATGCACTTCCGAAATGTAAATCCATAACGCATATGCGTTATTGATGCTACGTTCATTTTTACCTGAGCCCAAAGACGAGGCTAAGGTTACTTAGCAGATATCGCATATGCAATATATCGCATGTGCGTTTTCAAAGAGTTACAAATCCCATATGTGATATTTCACACATGTGGTACATCACATATGCAATATGTGAAATTAAAAAATAAAAATAAAATAGAGGCCATGGGCCTTAATTTGTTATTTGCACAGTGAGGTGATATCGAGACAGCGAAATACCGCACCAATGTTTTGCATTAGATCCTTTGGAGGTGGCTTTAGAGGTGGATGTGGAGGTGGCTTGGATCCAATGGAAGGTACGTACTCATATCATCCATAGTGGTATTCAATATTTTTTGTTTTTGTTAATTTCATAGTTTTTATATTTGTTAAAACGAATTTAATAAAAAAAATTGAATTAAATTAAAGAATGATATACCAAAAAAAATTGTAATTTGTTGTTTTAATATTAACAGATAATAGGAATGTTGAAGATACTGTGCAAAGTGAACCAAACCCAAACCCAAACCAAAACATGGAGGGGGAACAAGACCAGAATTCACAGCTTTTGGCTCGTTTGGGTGCATTGAGTCTCCTTAGCTCATCTTTTAGAGGGGGGACCATTTGAGACAATTGTTAGTTGAGGCATTTAACACCATAACAAACTCAATTTACAATCCCCAAGGAGCTCTCTACAACATTATCTCATACAGAGAATCCATGAGGCAATACTATTTCGATGGATTGAGCTATAAAGACATAAAAAACCTAAACATAACCAAAGACCAATTGTTTCATTATTCTGGGACCCTAGCACTGGATTGGTTCCACCCACCAATCGAGCACACATTTACATAGACTTGCGCGTGGAACCAAATGTGAAATACAATTGGATGGATCCTTGGTACATGGTCTTCGATGAAGACCCTCATGGGAATAGAGACATCCCATTTTATTTCCTGAGGAAGTTGTATGATGAATTTATCTTGGGGAAGCATGTGAACTATTTTGATATTTTAGACTTCCATGGCGTGGGTCATGGGATGCCCCAAGATAGGGAAGGGGATAGGACTGATCCTAACCGTGTACCATGCCCTACACGCACACCAAAACCCTCTCAAGTATATCCTTTTTTGCATCCTATGATTGATGATATACATGAGGCCTTATTCAACTTGGCAGATACATTGCTTCAACATGGGGCTATTGTCTAAGGCAATGTAGGCCAAGGGGTTGGCACTTCTGAGGTCAGCCCATTTCACACTAATGATCCATATATGGATCGCAGTAGAGATGGAGAGCGTTTAGAGTGTCATGTTATTCCACACCCTTACACATCATGTGGAGGCATATGCTATGGGCCTGCTTCAAAGTTTCGTGATGACGGATTACTTCGATTTGTAAGTAAAACTCATTATTTTCATATTATATTTTGTTTTATATCACAAATTTCAATTGTTTCTTAATTTTTTTCTATTTAATTATCTAAAAAATTATGTGAAGAAATATACAGCTGGTGTCCCATGACACCCCAAAATCGCATAGTCCACCGATTAATGTTGATAACATTGATGCAGCGGTCAATGTTGCATATGGTTTTGGTTCTTCACAATTAACTATAAGAACTTTACTTTTTAATCAGTGTCATCATTATTTACATATTTATAGTAGAGATTGAAACATTTAATACATCTTAATCTAGATACAATATGTTTTATGCAGGGTGAGCAGGATGAATTTGTGGAATCCCAGCCAAATCCCTCTTATGTAGAGGAAGATTCCGAGACGCAGGTATTATTTTAATTATGCTTTTAATAATTAAACATGTATGCTTTTAATTTTTAGAATTTTTCTAATTGTATATTTATGTTTTGTTAGGTAGCATGATATCTTGATGGATGACCTACCTCTACCCCCCTCCTAGGTACATGTATGTTTGACTTTCTTTGAAAAAATCATTTTGCGTCCATGTTGTATATGTCTCGTTTTCTTTGGATTATCTGAAATTGAAATATGTTACTTTGTGTAGGCATCTATTGAGCCAATGGTGCTTGAAGAGCACCAAATTGAGTTTGTTGGCGACCCACCTCTCTCCCCCCCCCCATCCAGGTACATCTATGTTTTTCTTTATTTGAAAACATCATTTTCTGTCCATCTAGTATATATGTCTCATTTTCTTTTTATTATCTGACATTGACATATGTTACTTTATGCAAGATTCTAGTGAGGCACTGGTGCTTGAAGAGCACCAAATGGGTGACCCACCTCTAACCCACCAGAAGGTACGGTTATGTATTGCTTTCTTTTAATTGATTTAACATGTACTTTTTGAAATTTTTGAAATTTTCTAATTGTATCTTTACCATTTTGTACATAGGAATGTGATTTTGATTATGTTGTCGAACAAGCGACCTTGTTCACTAATGCATGTAGAAATCCTTTTATCCCATTGATAGTTGTTCGACCCACTGGTTACACACCTCCTCACGTCCCCTGGGTATATTTATATATTTATTATCTTGCTTATATTTCTTTTTGTACATGCAAGTATTTTTTTCCTTGTTGCCCCCATTGATATGCTAACATTAACATATATATTATTTTTATGCAGTTTGATAGTGAGTGAGTGGTTATTGAAAATCACCCCATTGAGGTTGTTTTTCACCCACCTCTCCCCCCCCAAGGTATATGTATGTCTCACTTTCTTTGAAAAATTCATTGTCCCTCCATGTAATATATTTTTATTTGTACATGCAAGTATGTTTTTTGTGAACCCATTGATATGCTGACATTGACATATATATTATTTTATGCAACTTGATAGTAAGCGAGTGGTGCTTGAAGGGCACCCAATCAGGGCCATTTCTCACCCACCTCTCCCCCCAATGTACATGTATGTCTCGATTTCTTTGAAAAAATCATTGTCCCTCCATGTAGTATACTTTTATTTGTACATGTAAGTATGTTTATCATGCACCCATTGATTTGTTGACATTGACATATATTTTTTTTATGTAGCTTGATTTGTTGACATTAATAATCGGGGTCGCTGCTAGTTAGGAACCATGACCCACGATTACTTACTCATGTACAATAAGTAAAGATGTTATATTGGTTTGGAATTTGAAGAAATGTACATAGAATTTTTATATGTTGGTAAAATAACTTACAAATTTTGCTTTTTCTGTAGTATCCGCTAATGCAACTTGTCCCTCTTGTTTAGCGTTGGGGATCACCACTGAGCAGCCGAAAGAGAAAGCTAGACTTCTCAAAAGACATTGACAACGGCAGTGAAATGGGGGATAAATAGAATAAATGTATACGGGGGATAGATACATGTAAATTTTTGTTTGTATACACACAGATGTTTAGTTTGATCCACTATTTTATATTATGGCCATGTGGCATGCCAATTTTTGTAACATTATTTGTGTACATATATAATATAAAGCAAGATTCAAATATATACATATATGGTTGAATTGATTTTGGAACATGATATGTGTGGTTCACCTATGTGATGGTATGAATTTCAAATACTTAAAGGAATAATTTATGACTCATCCAACTAAGATCAAGTAACGATTAAGTAATTCATGGGAGATAATCACTAGACACCCTAACCATAACCATACCATACAACTACCTAAATTCAACTATCATCAATTTTTTTGACATTATGGCTATCCTAAACTTTTTAACATCATAACCATACCATACACTACCTAAATTCCATACACTAACATCATAACATCATAACATCATAGCCATACCACTAACATCATAACATCATACATGTGTTTCTACTTCTAAGTCATGCATGCATGTGAACTATACCATACTATACCCTACAATACTAACATACCATAACATAATAATATACCACACCATACTAATATACCATACCATATCATACCCTACAATACCCTATGATACTAACATCATACCATACTAACATACCATACCATACTAATATATCATACCATACTAATATACCATACCATACTAACATACCATAACATAACATGTACATCATACCATACACTACTACATTTTGACCAAAAATCCGACGGCCGTCATGTCGGATTTTCGACACTTTCCTGTCGGATGTACGACACTTTGATTTTTTTTTAAGCGTCGGAAACTTGTCGTCGGTTAGCCGACACTTAACTAACCGTCGCTTAAGCGACACCTATGTAACCGTCGCTTAAATGTAAAGTGTCGCTTAAGCGACATAATATTTTCCACGGTAGTAATTTTTTTTTGAGATAATAGCTTTCATAATCGTTGCTTAAGCGACGAATATCAACTAAAGGCGTCGGATATGCGACAACTACACCCGTCGGATAAGCGACATCTATCAACTAAAGGCGTTGGAGATGCGACACCTACACCCGTCGGATAAGCGACATCTATCAACTAAAGGCGTCGGAGATGCGACACCTACAACCGTCGGATAAGCAACGTGTATAAACTAAACGTCGGAAAAGCGACAGACGAAGCCGAAGCCGTCGCTTAAGCGACGCTTGTGGAAATTTTTTTTTTAAAAATTAAATTTTTTTTTTGCTAGTTCTTATATATATATTTTAAAAACCAAAGTTATCAAATGCTGTCATCACATAAAACCTCATGGTGCACTAATAAAATAATACACTATACTTTAACTCGTATTTCCAAAGTTACACCAACCATAATATCCATTGTCATCACATGACACCTCGTTACCAAGATCATATCATTATGGGGTAAAATGAATACCCCTGAAAATAATACCAAAAAAATAAATAACCAACAGCATATCATTATAGCAATTGAAATGACAGAATATTATTATGGCAGTTGAAATGAATAAAAATTTATTGAGAATATGAGGTGTTTACCTAAAGAGCCTTCTATTTCTAACTCCATCTCTATATTTTAACTTGTGAGCTAAATCTCTGAACACTATGAAAACCATTGAGAATACGAGGTGTCTAGCTAAAGAGCCTTCCATGTCTCGCTCCAACACAACTATCGATAATAAGTTAATAACAGAATAATAAACTTATTTTAACCCATCTTTCCATGGTCCCACTGACCTTGACTACCCATCGCCATCACATGACATCTCAATATTACTTCCAGCCATGTTAAATATAATTTCACAGCATGCTGAAGACGCATAGCGGTCTAATAACATCAATTATGGATAATGCAAAAGATAGGACCCCGATACCAAATACAAAGAATGGGATCATACCCATAAACACGTCAGAAGCCATAACTTAAGCTATGATATAGTTTAGGGGCCATATCCTTGACAAGATCTCTAAATAGTAAATACTACGAAGAATATAACACTGAACTCACCCATATTTTCAGGCTGTTGGGCATAAATGAATTGTGAACTGACATATGGACAATCATTACAGTTTAGAATTGTGAACTGACATATGGACAATCATTACAGTTTAGAATTGTGAAGAGACTTTGACATCCTTCACAACACAACTGGCTAGTGAACAATAGAAGCAAGATCAAGGGGGATAAAATCTGGGACATACTGATAAGAATAGGCTTAAATCTCAGACATACTGATAAGAATAGGCTGCATGATAGAGGGATCAATGCTTACAATATAAATCAATGAATAAATAAATCATACAGGACCAGTGATTTCTTCCCACATAATTAGCTATCCGTTCCCTTCAGAGAAGCCAGCACAAATTCACCATATAAATTTTTCAATGCCATCATGAAAGTAAGGATCAGTGGACCCATTATCGCACCCTGCACATACAAATATGGACACATTAAAGTAATATCGGATCATAGTAGGGCCTTACAGACAGGCTGTCAAATATTTTGCTTCAAAATTTAAATAAATTCAATTATAAAATATCATGATGAACAACTAACAAATTAATCTACAAGCTACGTATTCATAAATATGACAACCAAATGTGAAGCAGAGGACAATGATTTGAGATTATTAAGTAACAATGTCACTTTCATAATCTATCTGATTTATCTAATTCTATTTTGAGGAAAGAAACACATTGATAATTTAAGGTTCCACAATCTAACTTGGAAGATGAAGGAAAGGAATCTCTCTAACTGAAGCTGGTAATATATGCCAATCCTTCTGTAAAAAGATTTATAAATTGCATTTGTACAACTTTTAGTTAGGTAGTTTAGTCTGAATCCAAGTCTGCTGAAAATGAAATAATCTCATAAACACAAAACTGGAAACACTTGGATTTGTACTGTGAGGTTTATTGGGGCTAACTCGTACACTTGACTAGATTGCCACAGTCCCGATCAAAGAAAACCCAACACCAGTCAGAGTAGAGCCCTCGAAAAACTGTCTCCATGTGAATTCAACTTGATGTATTTAAAAATATTTTTAGGAATTTGTGAATAGCAAAGATCTTGTCAGTGTCTCTATGAGGGATTTTGTTCGTGAAGGGTGTTACAGGTCCTTGTG
>LPNX010390679.1:0-61403 GCA_001517045.1 Pseudotsuga menziesii
GTAAGAGTTATGGGGAAGAGGGGAGTGGGTGGGGGGAATAAAATAATAAAAGTATTGGTATAATTGACAAAACAAGCACTCATTGTAGTTTTTTAAAACATACGTGCGTTGTGCTTCAATAAAACGAGCACCCGTTTTGCATCAATAAAACACACACATGTTATGATTCAATAAAATGCGCACTTATGTTTCTATAATATAACGAGTGCACGTTATGTTTAAATTCAAAAATGTATTCCCTCCGAATAATAAGGTCGATCCTCCACCCATGCTTGCATGACATTCTTATGCCTGTGTCTGTTTCGGACTTGCTTCGGATTCAACATGCCTATGCCTTGGATTATGATAAACCATGGCTAATTGAGCATTATATCAGAATTTTCAATATGCTCGTGTTTAGTCGTTGGTTACAGTATGCTGCACACCTCGATTTTTTATGAAATTTTACAAACAAATATGGGTTTTTTGTAGATTCTAAATATGTAATTTTTAACAAGAGTGCATTATTTTTTCTTATTTATCTTTTGTCATCACTCCTCAACTCAAAAAACACATTGTTACTGTTTCGTCCATATCTCTTTCGTTTCTCAACCATTTTGAAAAATATTTGTATGGTGCACTAAAGAACAACCACCCCTACATGTTATAAAAAACCCATTTCCAAAAAATTGCATTAAGACTTTCAAACAATGCACCCACAATTGACATATGGTTTTCGAGGTTTGATTACTTAGATAATTAAAAAAATAAATAAAAAATATTTTTATTATTGGCAAAGTAGTCGTGCACCAGTACTATATGTTCTCTATATGTGTACCTGGTAAGTTTATTCCATCATTTAGTCACTCAAAGGGTGCACTCACAAAAAAAATACCTTATAATTTGTCCTAAAAATAAAAAGTGTCTGTTAAAAATATCTAACTTTAGATAGTTAACAACATTTTCAATAGAAAAAAAATTTATATTTGGAAAGTCATTCATTCAATTTTCTACATTTCTTGTTTTTTACTCATCCCAAGATTCATTGTGTAAGTGTCTCAAAATATCCATGTAAGTTGATGGATGCCTATTTTTTCAGTTTTCTATTGCATCTAACCCCCAAAAGAGATCCTCATCAGCTTGCACACACCCTCATGTCTCTTGTTTGTATATAAGCCAGTCAAATTTAATTGCTAAAGCTAACTTTCTAGGTAGATAGTTATTACAGTCTTTAATGCAAGTCTATAGAAGTTTTCTATATGAAGAAGAAGCTTGTAAAATCTAGAGAGGTGGAGAGAACAAATGCACAAGCAGAACAGAGAGGAAAAGTGCAGAGAAGAAGAAGAAAAACTCTTCAAGAGTTTGAAGCTCAAGCTTCTGTGTTTTGTGAAAGTGTTCAGAGCCGGAGTTTTGTAACAGGTGAAACATACTGGTAAATTTCTAAGTTTGTATTTACTGGTGTAGTTCTTGGTTATGCTCTCATAAGAAATATAAATCTATAATTTATAGTTTAATGCAAGTTTTATTTAACAGGATATCTTCTCCATATTTGCCTTTAATGGAATTCAAGTTATTATTATAGCTCTCTTATTTACTGTTTTATTAACTATGAAACCATGGCACTCAAACTCAAACATAGAGAGGAAGATTACTATCAAAAGTAGTTAATAGTTAATTGAGAATAAAAAGAAAAAAAAGATTAGTAAAATTAGTAAAATTAGTATGAGAGATAATTAATTGAGAATAAATAAAACAAACCTAAACACCTGCATCAAGATTAGTATGAGAGGTAATTAATTGAGAATAAGAAAGACATTAAAAATGAGATAGAAGTGAAAATCTTCATGCATTTATAACAAAATAAACAATACATATTGGAAGAAACAATACGACCTTTAAAAGTCGAGGCTCACAAATTACTGAAGGGCATTCTTCGTGACATCACTCTCTCTCCAAACGATTGCATGGCTAATAGCTCCTTTCCCTCTATTTGTTGAAGTAAAAACTGAAGCAACTAACAAGACAATTTAATATAAAAGATTTCTATTTATTTTTATAAAATTGGTTTATAAATATATTATTAATAATTTTAATATTACAACCTACTTTCTTTACACAAAATAATAACTAAAGTATAAGTTGAACTACATATATANCTTACATGTAAAGAAATATACTTACAGTTAGCATGAAGGAAAAAGGGATTACGGTTCTTAATTTGAAACACATTAGTTTGAAGTGAAAACTCCAATCAAATTTCAATAAATTTTTGTATTCCCTTAATATGGTTTCATATATCATGAAAATAATTACAAAATATTTTGTAATCGATGGACAAAATTTATCATAACATTTTATTATGTATATTCTGTAATAACTTATAATTTTTAAAATAATCATATAGATAATTTGTAGCTACTGTATAGATATTTTATAATGTATAGATATATTATAATTTATGATAAACAAACTTTCAAAAAAAAGTAATAACAACTATTTATAAAACAAGTAATAAATGAATAGTTCATAATACTTAAATTATATATATATATATATCACAAATTAAATAGTTGTATTACTAATTATATTAACATTTAGAAAATAAAATTTTACAATTATATAAATTATTTAAAAATTTATCTAACTTATTAAACTTCACAGTTAACCCCAAAAACAACTCATTTTATTATTGAATAAGTATACACTGTGAACTGAACTGCAAACATTAAAAAATATAAAGCAGTTGTATTTCAAAAAGTTATCTAACTTATTGATATTCACACACATCACAAAATAATTTAACATAAATAATTTGGATAAATCTAAATGTGCAAAGCGTAGACAAGAACATAAAGAAAAGTGCAGAGCACACCCAAGAACTCTGAACACAATGCAGCCCAACACATTATAGGCCAAGATAGTTTGATCAACGTTTTCGATTAAACAATAATGGTTTTGTCTATTACAAAATAATATGCACAAGCTGCCAGTTTAATTTTGCAGAATTAACCTAAATGAGTAAAAAAAACATTTGTAACAGGAAACAGGTCCTGTCAAATCTAAAACACTGTGGAAACCGTGAAGAATTGCAAAAGATAAGTAACGAATGCAGACCATACCAATAAATGATAGAATTATGAACCATATAGAGCTGCAATCTACTTGTTAATGCTACTGCTTCGGTACAACGGGGGAATTTCTTAGAAAATCCAATCCCAAAGAGAGATTGAGAGATGGACGCTCGTCTTCTTCTTCCCCTTCGCCTGGTGCTGGAAGATTCAAATCGAATGGCCTCGGTGTCGCTTTTTCTTTTTCCTTTGCAGGAGGAGGAGGGAGTTGCGTGGTTACCAATGCTGGGTACGAAGACAAATCAGAAACACTAGCTGCATGCGAGGCCGAGGCTGAGGCTGAGGCTGTAACTAGTACATTATTCACTACGTCCGCTCCCACTAACTCATGGTAATTGGGTTTCTCCATCATCTGAGACCCCACAACCTCTCCCCACAGTGCCTGCATCCTCATTCGCGGATGTTGTTGCAGAAAAATAGAGTAATCTAGAAGATTGCTGGGAATGGGGACGAGATAGGGAATAGAAATACTTATATTACCTGCACTCGGACTGGGCATCCGCATCGGCGGCTGCTGTTGCAAAAGGATAGCGTGGTCTACAAGATTGCTGCAGGGAACGAGATTGAAAAAATTAGCTGCCGAACCGTGCATGCTGTCATCGTTCGACTGTCCCTGCACTCCCGCTCTCTCATTCGCGTTCTTCCTGAGCTTCACTCGTTTAGCAATATTGCCAGACAAATTTGTTTGGCTGCCATCATCATTTGCAGGCAGAGATGGAAAAGGAGAGGTCGGAAGTCTGTAAGTGGCTGCGGTGTTTAGACGACCGGGAGAGGGAGGTGGGAAGTTGGTTTTGGCGTTAGCTCCCATAAAATTTCTGGCAGCATTGTCATATGCTCTCGCTGCCTCGTCGGCGGTGTTGAAGGTGCCCAGCCACTTGCGCTTTTTAGTGGAGGGGTCTCTGATCTCTGCCCCGTATCGCCCGGATAACCTTTTTCTCACGCCTCTGTAATTATCTTCCTTCTCGCCATTTTTCACATCCGGATCGGCCACGCTCTCGCTCCGAGCCATTAAGATACTTTTTCTTACAGACAGAACAAGTGGATACCGAAACGCTGAGCAGGATCTCTCGAGGTGAGACTGGCGGTTGCTCTCTCACTCAGATATCTGACGCAACTCTTGCAATGAAAAAGACAAAACGCTGAAGAGGATCTCTCGTGAGACTGACTTGAGGCTGGGGCTGCTGTCTCACAAATATATATATCTCACGCCGCCACCCTTGCAATCAGGAAGGCGGAGGTCCGGACTCGGCGCGGTTTGCAACCAAGAATGGGAAGGTCGGAGAGGCGAAGTTAGTTAACTACGGCGTCCATTAGCCATAAATATTAACGGCATCTTTATGGTCAAAGTCAAATATATTATAATAATTAATCATGGCGTCTATTAGCCACACCCCACACCCAAGGTTCAAACGTAACCGCAAAATTGATTTTCATGGGGCATTTTAATGGCGTGTTTTTCGAAACTCCTCACAAACTTGCCTTCCATGTGGTTTCAATTGAGTTTTAGATTTTTCGTTTTTTAAAGCTCACCAAATACATATTACAATTTAAAGTTCGAGTAAGCTGGAAGATCTTCTCTCATATCAAATTTACAATTTAAAGTTCGACCAAGGTTTGAAGATTTTCTCCAAATTTAATTAT
This sequence comes from Pseudotsuga menziesii, assembly GCA_001517045.1. Taxonomy (NCBI): domain Eukaryota; kingdom Viridiplantae; phylum Streptophyta; class Pinopsida; order Pinales; family Pinaceae; genus Pseudotsuga; species Pseudotsuga menziesii. The sequence goes on from LPNX010390679.1 coordinate 4,749, forward strand.
AGTTTTTGGATTTTAATTTTTGATTAATAATTATGATTTGTTTTATAGATTATTGTTGTAAATGGGGTAGTTGAGAGGTTGGTTGTGGGGTTCAAATCTCAAGTTATAGATTAAGATTATTGTTGTAAATGGGGTTGTTGAGAGGGTTCGTGTTAGGGTTCAAATCTTAACATAGTTTGTAGTGATTTTGTTTTCAAATAATAATAAAAATTAAGAAAATTGTTCATTACTAAGTTTTATAGTAAGATTTTTAAACGATGTTGAGTAAATGAAAATTTGAATACACATTTTTATATTTTAGCAGGTGTTTTGTTTGTTTTGGATGTGTCCTTTTGTTACCCAGAGGAGAAAGGAGATTTATTATAGAATAGGAAAGTCTCATGAGAAGTGAACCATTCCAGAGAGTTGCCTTCCTAAAGTAACGAGTGATAATAGGATTGATTTCTAGACGTGAGTCATCCGAGAGAGTACACATCTATGTGAGTAAAGTGATTTCCCTATTGACCATATAACCAACATCACCCCAAAGGAAAGGTGCTTGTATTATTCACTCCTGCACTCATACCATTAATTCTTATATTGTTGTTGTTATTATGGTGTTGTTAGGAAAAGTGCAGTACACACAGTACGTGCTTATTGCAAATAACTAGGTGTTGGTATTTACAATTGCAACAAAGATAAATTATCTGGGGGGATTTTTTCTGTATAGATATTGGGGCTCGAACGCTAATGAGCCTAGGGTTAATTTTTGAATTCATCATCAACTTCTGAAATGAAGCCTTTATTCAACATTTTCATTCAAGGGAAAAGACACATGTCGCACCCTTAACAATGCCAAGAATACATTGCATTGCAAGCTAGATACTTGATATAGAAAAATAAAATAGTGAAAGGTCGAGAAAGTTCGCATTAACACCCCGCGCATGGGGTCATTCAATGTGGCAATATGTGTACTTGCCAACCCTAGATTTCATTTCTAGGTGTGGTTAAGCAATGTGCTTGTTGTTGTCTTACTGGCTTACTCGGCTAAGGAATGTTGTTTCCCACCTTATCTAAGTTGTTGGGGATAGGGTTTTGCTTGTGGCACTCCTTGATTTCTAGGGGACATACTAGGAAAACAATTCTTCTCTTTCCTTTAATGGGCTGCCCAAATTTAAGAAACTTGCTTTCTATTTGTTTTTCATGGCTGATCGAGGGTGGTTTTACTGCCATAAAGTGCACTAGATGCCTTATTAAGGCTGCAAGACTGCATAGGACTTTGCCTTTTTTAAATGTCTTTCCTGGTGAATTAGGGTGCAACAAAAAAAGATGGAGGTGACAAAGAATTCAAATATTTATAATGCGAATGAATTTGCTTGGGCACAGTAGGATCTTGTTGAACTTTATAATTTTCTTGCTTAAGTGGTTCTACTATTCTCTTATGAACTCATACCATTAATGTTGATATACGGTTGTTGCTATTATAATTCTATTACAATAGTGCAGTGCACATGGTATATGTATATCATAAATAACTAGGTGTTGGTAAAAAGACAAAATACCTTGAGGGAATTTCTTGTGTACTGAACACAAGATGCTTAATATTCAAGCACACATGAGCTTTACAATTGTTCCTGTTTAAGTGCCTATAATATTCTCCCGTGCACTCATACCATGAATGCTTATATTGTTGTTGATACTATAATTCTATTAGAAAAGTGCAGTGCTCACGATATTTTTTTATCATAAGTGATTAGATGTTGGTATTTACAATTGCAACAAAGACAAAAAAAAATAAAGGTGTTGAGGACAAATAACATGGAAAGTTCTGCAGAAATGAATTCAAGATTATTTCTAAGAAATGCAGAATAACAAGGCACAAGAATACTCCATACGCACCTCAATACAATGGAGTTGCATAAAGAATGGTTAGGACATTAATGGAAAATACAAGGATTATGCTCAATGGTGTTGGTGTAGTACAAGAATTCTGGGTAGATGCGGTAGATATTGCGTGTTAGTGGTAAATCGATCACCCACACCAACATTGGTAGACATAACTAGTTGATAGAACTCCACTTGAAGTATGGAATTGTAAAAACCCTCTCTTAAACATCTGAAAGTTTTTGGGTAGGATGCTTATGTACACGTTCAAAAAGCAAAAAAAGGATTAGGATGATAATAAAGCTAGAAAATTTATCTCTAATGGTTATAAACTTGGTGTAAAAGAGATTAAACTTTCGAAATGGTCTCACTCAACAGAAGAAGATGAATCATAAGAAAGATAACTCCATACTCTAGTTTTGAGGAGATCATCTCAAGAGAGAAGGAAACTAGAAAGGTATTCCCCATATGAATTTCATTCTTGCTTTGTTTTATCTATTAATAACAATGATCCTACAACTATTTAAGGAATCAATGGATCTAGAAGATAGTAAACTTTAGAATAAGGCCATGGTTGAAGAATTGGATGCCTTGGATAAAGTAATGGGTTTGTACATTAAGTTATAGGGTTAGAATGCGACATATATAGTGCAATATTTCTAGCAAAGAGACCCCCTTATCATTTTAAAACAAAGTATATTGATGTGCAATACCACTTTGTTAGAGATATGTTCAATACAATAAGGTGTTATTCAAGAGAAGGTTGACACCTTGAAGAATGTTGCATACGCATTGCCAAATTCCACTACTACTAAGTAGTTCTCTTGGTGTAGAGAATCTATGGGCATTGTTGCACTAAACTTGTGATCATATCGGTAAGTGGCTCACTATTTTGAAAGGGAAAAACAAGTGGGTTAATGTTGAGTATGTGTTATATTCTTTGCATATGGGATGTGTCACCCTACAATCCCTTTGGTTTGAGTCTTATGAGTTTGTGTAGTTTTTTGGGGCTATTTTTTTGCAAAATGTGTACTTTCCAAAAAGAGTTCAATTCATTTTGATTAAGGGATTGAGAAATATTCTAATCCAATTTAATGGATTAGGGATTTGGATGTTTTGGAATACCTAGATATTCTATTACGAATGGTTAAGAAAATACAATGAGAAAGAGAGAGGTGGACATTGAGTTTTTTATTTATTTTCTCGATTAAGGGTTTCCAGGTAAATATTTATGTATTGTGTGTTCCATTATTTAATTGCCATTTTGATTAAGAAATTGTATGCATTGTTTCACTTCATAGGTCTAAAACTTATAGTCTCTTTCTCTACATTTCAATTGGTTAAATTTTAATTTGATGGATTTTTTAGGGGATGTAAAACCCCATTTGGCCCATGATTGTGAGGTTGTCATTTTGACACCTAACAACTATGAGAAAATGACCCTTCTTGTGTTTGTTGTGTACGGAAATAGTTTCCAACCACAACTATTAGAGGAAATAGTAATAAACACCTCTCAAAAAACCAAAAAATATAAACTTTCTCAAAGGAAAACTCACCCATGTTGTTTATCAATTTTGTGCAAGGCCATTGACAATGATAGAATGAATGGAGTGAGAGCACAAAGATGTCAATTTAGCTTCCCAAAGAGATCAATTGACAAAATCCTTGCAAATTTGTGGGGTCCTTAAATTCTTTCAGAGTTCCAAGATGAGAAAGCAAGTTTCATTATCTCAAATGTTGGTTGAATATTGGGATCTTGATGAACAATGTTCCAAAGTTGGCCATCATATAATACACCCTTATGTCTAGTAGGGATATTGCAATAAGGGGTGTTGGTAGTTCTAACGAGAGTAGGAAAAGGAATTGAGATACAAACTATCAATGAGCATATCCTTACATATTGCGAACCTGACACACAAAATAGTGGCAACTAAGTACCCATTAAGAGGATTCATGATTTGACCATGAAGACCCTCTTATTAAGTATCACTAAATTATCAAGATTGGAAGTGTATAACTTGCATTCTTGGTCATAGATGTATTAGAGCGTCTTTAGCCTATAGTATTTGTCTAGTGCTCTATTGTCATGGTCAACATGAAATATTAGTTGACCTTGTGAAAGACTAGGAAACATAAGAAATTTGGCTATGCTTTAATACTTTGTGATTTATTTTTGAAGATAGTGCCATCCATGCACCCTAGACTTTATAGTCCATTTCTTAGGTCTTAAGAGCCTAGGATTCGTCGATGAAGTGAATCGATGCTCTACTTTGGAGGAAGGGTTCCTAGGAGCACATTTGAGTTAAATTTTTTCTACCGGTGGAACGAACATATCACTATGATCAAGGGATTTGTTTATGTTGGTACAAACTTTCGGTCATGACCTTGATCTATTGTTTTTGTCAAGTTCCCTATTGCGCCTTATTGATTATAAACACTTCCTTGCAAATTCTTTTTAAGTGTTTTTGTTTTCAATAATTATTTGGATTTTAGGGATTTTACGAAAAAATGTAAAAATGAAATGTTTATTTATTTATTTTAAAATGCAATGCTACTAATGATTTCTTGTTTAATGACGCAAAAGTAGGTATAGAGATATCGGTGAGGATGGACCTGAACCATCATTTATCATGGAATAAGGAGTAGCCAAAGATATATTTTGAGGACGAGGATGTGGGAAAGACCTTGTGGAAGGTTTGTAGGAATCTTCAGGGCTTCAGTATGGGAATCCCTATAACTTGAGCAGAGGAGGTTCCTCATTGACTTCAACAACATGTCACTGGGATTCCTTAACATTTAAAATGCCTACTGTGGCGAGTAACCGTGACAATGGTTTGGTATCATTGGGTCCATGTAGATGAGCCCGTGGATTATATTGTCATGTCCCCGTCCCTCAGACCGGCAAAGAAGATGCGACGAACACCACGTTAACCGGGAAAACAACCCCATGAACATGAACAGAAGAGATCAATGCTGAAATTACAAAGCTTAAACATAATGCATGCGAAGATGCATAAACATACAACCATACACAGATGCATAATTCTTTAGTCATACAGCGGAAGCAAACATATACATTCCAGCATCCCCATGTTCATTATAATTCATTAAACATCAATATAATTGCAGAGATGAAGTAATAGCAGTACTTATCTTTTGATGAAGAATTCACCCGCAACCAGCTATGTCGCTGCAATGTTCCACCCAACCATAGACCAGTGTGCTCATCAATCTCTCAGCAACATTGCCACCCCCAAGCTGGGCATGATTCCTCCAGGATAAGGGTTAATTGCAGGCTTACACATAACCAAGGGGACACCAAATAGCCAAACCAACACCGCTGGGTTTATCAGGCCATCAACAGATCGGCCAAGCCAGCACAGTTTGAGGACCAACCACTGCATACCAGCAGCAAAACAACCCTTCACAGCCCTATGAAGAAGCAAAGACGACCAGGGACAATCCTAACAAAAGGTGAGCACTGCTCAAGTACACAAGGCAACACGGAGTTGTTCTTGGCCCTATTGTGGCCAAAAAAACTCAGCAACAACACCCAAACCAGGGTGTGTCAGCAGCCACAAACATACAATGGATGATAGCAACAATTCACAGTCCCAAAAACAGGGAATTTCAGCCAACAACACACACGATTTCCCCAATGGAACGGCTGGGAAACATCACACGGCTCACAAAAACAGAGGAGGGGCCAACTCCCAGCTTGGACAGACAAGAGAAGATTCAACCAACGGGTTAGCAATCCTCAGTGGTCCCAAAACGAATTTGGACACCACAGCCAACAAAACTCGCGGGGAAGACAGCAGCCCCAAAACATAATCAGGGGCACAAGGCACAGGGAAAAACATACCCGATTCCACTTTGTGGGAAAACGTAAATGGCCACCGATTCGAAGCTCCTCTCCTGGCTGCGTGAGAAAGTAAGGCCGCGAGAGAACAAATCGCTGGCCTCTGCGTGAGGCGAGCAGAACAATGGCCTGAGCGCGCGGATCAACCGGCCCACGTGAGGAACGAACCGCCCATGGAGAGAATGGTGGTGGAGGAGAAGACCAGGCGCGTGAGGAGATGAACCAACCTCCGCGTGAGAGTGAACCGACAGGGAAGAATGGAATCGTGGAGAAGATGGAGGAATGGGAAAGAATGGAGTTTCTTGCCTCCTTACCCACGTTTCCTCCAGCAATAATTGCCCTCAACAACTCAGTCATAATTGCCCCTAACAAACAAAACCAAGGCATTAAAGAGGTTGAAGAGGTTGGGATGAGACAAAAAGGTGGCAAATAAACAAAGGTGATAAAACATGGGTTTTTCCCCCATAACTAAGGTTTGACATCCCCCACCCCTTATCCTTTGGAACCATGCCCTTTTTCATTCAACGTTGCACTGTCGTAGCTGGTTGTGGTTTATTTTATTTGATGTGTGTGTTTACATGATGCCGAATTATAATGTGCCAGATAGCACAACATACCATCGACAACTATCCCTATTGCCGAAACATTCACAACCAAATCGATGGTGGGGATTTTGCCTTTAGCTCCTCACCACGATTAATTACATTATATACATCATGAAAACGGGGTCAAAACCGGGGACGTGACATTCCCCTCCCCCTTGGAATAACACTGTCCTCAGTGTTCCATTACATATATACAATACATATACAATTGCACATCAAAATTTCAAAATCGCAGATCTGTCCCGCATTCAATCATTTACTTTGAACATTCAAGACCAAGCCTCTCAGCTTACATGGACTTATCCTGCTGGTCCTTAGCTTCCACCTCATCCCGAAGTCTAGGAACTTTGTGGCTATTGCCCTCATCATGTTCCCTCACTGGGCAGTCCCGGCGTAAATGATGTCCTCCGCATTTCCAGCATTTCACTGACTGCTTCATCTTTACCTGCTCAATTTATTTGAGTCTTCATGCCTGGACCGTTTCTTATCGGGTCGCTTGGACAATTGTCCCATTGCTGATCCACCTTCCTTTTCTTTCTCGATTGCTCCCAGAAGGATTTTCACCTCCCTTTGCAAACCAATAGAGTCTTGCAAAATCTGGTGGTTCATTTCACTCTGCCTCTTCTGTATCTTGAGCATCTCCCCAAGATTTTCTTGGGTCTTGGAAATCATTTGAAGGAGACTTCCAGCTAAGTCCAACAACTTTTGATCTGCTGCCATATTCAATGTGCACCACTTGGTTTCACTTTTCTCACCTGTGAAATGCACCATTGAAATTTTATCAAACCAAGCATAATATAGACATTAAAATTAGTCAGTTAATTACCCAATTGGCATGACAGTCCAAGTTTCATCAAGGAAAATTTCATATTTTTCATGCCTTCCCCAACAGGCACATGAGCTCATTCATGTCCATTCCTGGGCAGGGAATTAACTATTCCAGCATTCACAATTTACTTTAAGCAAATACACACATTTCATTTCAATCACACATGCAATAAAAAATCCTTTGTTTTCACAATGCATAAATGTATATGTATATATAATCAAAAGGCAAGAGAGAGCAGTAAGAGTTTTTCCCCTCTTTGTTTTGTTCCATCCTGGAACCCACACCATCACCGTGGCTTTTGATGCTCTCAGCCTCTTTCACTTCATCGTGAATGCTGGACCAATCCTTCTTGGTCATGACACTTAGTGTCTTTGGTCTATTCCAGACCTCTAAACCATGGAGTCTCTCCACATTGTTTGTCTCGGCTGCTAGGACTCCCCCATCTTACTAGCACCTTTTTCATTACCGCTCAACCTGAGCTTTCCAGGACAGTCACATGTCCATGGGCACCCCTAGGATGCTCTCATGGTCCTCGCTCCCAGCGATACCTATATCCAAACATTGAATAAATTCACATGTTTAGTTTATTCACATCAGTTTTATCTTGTTCTAGAGATAAAACATCATAACCAAATCATATACACATGTATATTCATAAGCAAAATAACCCAATACTTATCTGTATTGTGCGTTCCCTTGTTCGTCCACAGGATCCTGCTTCGCCTTGCAAGCCTTGGGATCGCCTATGGACTTAGATGTTAGGTCAGCACGCCGGCTGCTCCACAACATCAAATATTTAATGTCCAGCTGGTACATTCTCATGTCGACTGGGCTTGGAACTTTAACATGATCATTTCCAGGTCTAGGATCTACTATGGATCCTCAGGCATATCACATCCCATCATACACTTATACCACCATACACTTATATCAACATACACTTATATCAACAATAACCCTTACTCTACAACCCCTCACAACACCCATTTACCAATTTACCTTTAGCCTCTGTCAACACAAGCAACACAAGCAATACAAGCAAATTCATCAACGTTATTGCTCTAAAACTGTAATCATATTTCATATCATTCGGTCATAATGGATACTACATCAAAACATGTTCTGCATATCAAATTTAATAATTAAACATGCATATTCATAGCAAGGGTCACATAACACTTATCCATTTGTCGTCGTAGTATGCCTTTATATCCGTTAGGCACCGTCAAGGAGTTGGGAAAGGCTGAATACTAAGCTGGTGTGCTCGCTGTAGAGCTAGGAACACCTACACCAGAACTAGCCTGACTTCTAAGACACCCACACACACCCAACACAAGTAATTAGTCCCTTCTCTGCTACTCAGTCCCTCAGGCCCTGCATTCCCTTCCAGTGCTATCCAGGGGTTGTGGAGAAGAAAGTCAGCCCTCTAGCTCTGTCTGTGTGGTTTCCAATCACCAGGTTATTAATCAACCCAATCCCTCATCCCTGATTCCTTTTTACATGTCTTACCGACATAATCTATACCATCTCACTCATGTTATTACCAAACATGTAGTGCAAATGAGACATTTCAAAATGTCTAATGGCGTTTCACCCGAAACCCATTTCCAAGGGAAACCTTCCCCTGAAATTTGGCTCTTGCAGGTCATCTCATATGATCTTCCTGCAGTGTGTACTCCTGGCACATTCATCAATAGCCAAACAGTCAATCGTTACCTGATAATACAATCCAAATTGATTGTTCCATAACCAAGCAATGACATTAGAAATCAAATTCATTAGGAATTTTCAATTCTATCTTCTACAGAAATTGACTTGTTCAATTCGTGGGTTTCTTGTAAGCAACACTACTATGCCCATTACAATTTTATGCTTACTATCATAACATGAATACCCACTTACCATGCGTCCCTCCTGACACAATCTTACACAAGCCAACAATGATTAGTAGTCGTCAGTAATTCCTTTAAATTCGAAATTCACAATTCAAATTTAACAATCCAACTATTATGCACGTCAACTATTTTCACAACCATGAGACTCTTCTCATAAATTTTGGCTCTTTTTACATGGTAGATTCTGGCATTGGTCAGGGTCTTACCTCTCACTGCCATGCTCAAAATAATCTACCTGAAACATGAGCTACAAACATCCGACACAATCTTATGCAAGCCAATAGTGGCTAGTAGTTGTCAGTAAATTCTTAAATTCGAAATTCACAATTCGAATTTTAACAAACTATTATGCAAATCATATGGTATATTCTGGCATTGGTCAAGGTCTTACCTCTCACTGCGATGCCTGAAATAATCTACCTGAAACATAAGCTTCAACATCCAAACAAAAGCTTATGCAATCCAATAGTGACTAGTGGTTGTCAGCAGTCCCTTAAATTTGAAATTCACAATTCAAATTTCATAACCCATTATGCATATCAACTACTTTCACAACCATGAGACTTCTTCTCATAAATGGCAGATTATGGCATTGGTCAGGGTCTTACCTCTCACTGCCATGCTCGAATAATCTACCTGAAACATAAGCTTCAATCAACCAACACTTGGTAAGTTTGTATGCATATAACCTTTTCATTGCTACAACCATCACTGAAGCATTTTCAGAATTTATAAAATTCAAATACTTCTAGCTGTTAGTCACATCAATATATGCCAAAACTCTTTTACTTCATGCAATCATTATCATACTAACATGGCAAGGTTTAGTCATATCATTCATGCAATTAAATGAAGTGGTTAGATACTCCTTACTTCACAAGCGTATCATTTATACCACCTTGCTCTTCCATAGAGCATTTCTGGCAGCCAACTGATCATGACTATCCTGCATTCATAACAACCTTTGAAATGGTTCCTGAATTGTCATCAATTCATCATCTTGGTCATTAGTCATTCATAATATCACATGCACTCATCTCAATGCATTCATGCAATGCACCACAACATTTGCACCTATGCTTAGGCATACATCCATTGCATAACTACAAGGTTCATAAAATATTTCCAATGCCTATCCATTCATGCTATCTTGCATTCAATATACTGTGCATGGCCTAACCATGACTAATTCATATAGGATGCATCACTATAATCAATACCATGACACTTTTCTATGTTCCAACATCCACATGGTATGAGGTCTCTTACCTTTACCAATCCATGGAATTTGTCATAAGCAAGCTCTTACCTGCATGGGTCATACTTACACCCTTGACATGACCAATTTGGTTCATCCTTTGTAGGAGTTTGTAGAATTTGCTCACCAACTTTTGTCCTGGACTTGTTGCTTTACCCCTTCTCCATAGGGTTGCTGGTCTCATTCATCATCATCAGCAACATATTCATCCAGGTCCATGTCATCGTTGGTTTTGCCACTAATGCCAACATCAAAGCAATGATTATCATTAGTGGTTCATTATATATATATAATTTCCAATACTCTTACCGACATGCAATATCCTATGCATGTAATACATATCCTCATGCATAAAAATCAGGAAACGTAACATAGTTAGCAAGACAGGGTTTTTAGGGAAACTTCCCTTTTTGAATCCCTCATCCTTGCATGGAATTCCTCTTCCACATTGCAGCTAGTTGACTTCATAGTCCTTGCTACCCCTGGGCATGCAATTGTCCAGATTTGTTCGTTTGCTAGCAACGGCCGTCATTGGCACTTTGCTGCTCCATGCTCAGATTCTGGTGACTTAACCTTGTTCCTTACTGGATAAGCTTTCCAACGCCTATCCACATGCTTCATTCCGACCTCGGGTGTGAAAACCACACCACTTCTAAGAATGAATACTTTCAACAACCTTTGCATTTTACACACAGCTGCATTTTGGTTGCCAACTTCAGCCACCTCACTCTCGTTGCCCCATTCATCTTTTATGAATTTTGGGTTTGACTAAATTGCCCAAAACATAGGGTTTTCTTTTCACAAGAACAACGTTTTGAGGGAACGACGGGGGTCAAGGGGGCTTTCCCCCTTGTGCAGTGGCGGGTCGAGGGCAGCGCCCTCGTTTTTTTTTTTTTTTGTAAAACATTAATTTTCGTGTAATCCGGCGCATAAGATCGCTGCCACTTTCTCATTTTCTAGCCCATGAAAATTCACTGAAAAATTGCTTGAAAACCCTGCTGGAAGGCAGTTGAAATCTACTGGAATCCCACTGGAAATCCCAAAATGTCTTTGTGCAAAATCGGATCTCATTCCACACAACCTTCTGACGTATGGGCTGTCAAACAATTACTCCTCCTGCTGAATCGGCTCTCGGAAGGCTTTCCCCCTCCACAACGGTGGCTCTTATCGGCTGTCGGAAGCTTTTCTACATCGGAAGCCGAAACATTTTCTCTTCCGCAACGGCGGAACATGATCTCTTTCCTTCTTCCAATCGGTGGCACAACCGGGTCGGCATCGGCAGCCTTTTTACGTCGAAAACCAAATTGCTTTGGCTTCCACAACGACGGATGTTCATTCCCTTTCTTCTTCCGGCGACCAATATTTTTCTATCTTTCTTTTACCGCGTTGGCCGTCGGAACACTTTCCGCATCGGAAGCCTTATTGCTTCTTCACCCGCAACGGCGGACGTCGGAAGCATTTCCACATCGGAAACCAAATGACTTTGGCTTCCGCAACGTCGGCTCACCAAAGACAAACCTCTTTCGATCAGCCGCTAACACTTAGAAAATTTTTCGCGATTTTTCTTCTGCACTGGCGGTAATCAGACGACTTAATGGTTCGGCGTCCGCAACGGCGGACACTCAATCACTTTCTCTTCTGACTGTCTAACACTTAGACCAAATTTTTTCAAAACTTCCCTTCGTCGGAAATCGGCTCCATTGCTGCATTGACGGCTGAATCCTTTTCATAGTCGCAACGGCGGACCGGAAATCGCTAAACCTTCCACCACATCGGAAGTCGAAACCACTAAGTGTTCCGACTACTGTCAACACTTAGGCGATTTTTGAAGTTTGCTGCTGTCAAACTATGATCTCTGCTGGGCAGAATGAAGTCCTGCCTCTGTCAGTTGCTCCTTCTTGGCCCATAGAGGCCCACTGTTGCAACCAGGAGCTCTGATACCATACTGTCACGTCCCTGTCCCTCAGACTGGCAAAGAGGATGCGACGAACACCACGTTAACCGAGAAAACAGCCCCATGAACATGAACAGAAGAGATCAATGTTGAAATTACAAAGCTTAAACATAATGCATGCGAATATGCATAAACATACAAGCATACATAGATGCATAATTCTTTAGTCATACAGAGGAAGAAAACATATACATTCCAGCATCCCCATGTTCATTATAATTAATTAAACATCAATATAATTGCAGAGATGAAGTAACAACAGTACTTATCTTTTGATGAATAATTCACCCGCAACCAGCTACGTCGCTGCAACGTTCCACCCAACCATAGGCCAGCGTGCTCATCAATCTCTCAGCAACACTGCCACCCCCGAGCTGAGCATGATTCCTCCAGGATAAGGGTCAATTGCAGGCTTACACATAGCCAAGGGGACACCAAATAGCCAAACCAACACCGCTGGGTTTATCAGGCCATCAACAGATCGGCCAAGCCAGCATAGTCTGAGGACCAACCATTGCATACCAGCAGCAAAACAACCCTTCACAGCCCTGTGAAGAAGCAAAGACGACCAGGGACAATCCCAACAAAAGGTGAGCACCGCTCAAGCCCACAAGGCAACACAGAGTTGTTCTTGGCCCTATTGTGGCCAAAACAACTCAGCAACAACACCCAAACCAGGGTGTATCAGCAGCCACAAACATACAGTGGATGATAGCAACAATTCACAGTCCCAAAAACAGGGAATTTCAGCCAACAACACACACGATTTCCCCAATGGAACGGCTGGGAAACATCACACAGCTCACAAAAACAGAGGAGGGGCCAACTCCCAGCTTGGACAGACAAGAGAAGATTCAACCAACGGGTTAGCAATCCTTAGTGGTCCCAAAACGAATTTGGACACCACAGCCAACAAAACTCGCGGGGAAGACAGCAGCCCCAAAACATAATCAGGGGCAAAAGGCACAGGGAAAAACATACCCGATTCCACTTTGTGGGAAAACGTAAATGGCCACCGATTCACAGCTCCTCTCCTGGCTGCGTGAGAAGGTAAGGCCGCGAGAGAACAACTCGCTGGCCTCTGCGTGAGGCAAGCAGAACAATGGCCTGAGCGCTCGGATCAACCGACCCACGTGAGGAACGAACCGACCATGGAGAGAATGGCGGTGGAGGAGAAGACCAGGAGCGTGAGGAGATGAACCGACCTCCGCGTGAGAGTGAAACCCCCCCCCCCACCCCAGGGAAGAATGGCGTCGTGGAGAAGATGGAGGAATGGGAAAGAATGGAGTTGCTTGCCTCCTTACCCACGTTTCCTCCAGCAATAACTGCCCTCAACAACTCAGCCATAACTGCCTCCAACAACAAAACCAAGGCATTAAAGAGGTTGAAGAGGTTGGGATGAGACAAAAAGGTGGCAAACAAACAAAGGTGATAAAACATGGGTTTTTCCCCCATAACTAAGGTTTGACATCCCCCACCCCTTATCCTTTGGAACCATGCCCTTTTTCATTCAACGTTGCACTGTTGTAGCTGGTTGTGGTTCATTTTATTTGATGTGCGTGTTTACATGATGCCGAATTATAATGTGCCGGATAGCACAGCATACCATCGACAACTATCCCTATTGCCGAAACATTCACAACCAAATCGATGGTGGGGCTTTTGCCTTTAGCTCCTCACCACGATTAATTACATTATATACATCATGCAAACGGGGTCAAAACCGGGGACGTGACATATATCCTAAGTTAGTTCTTTTTGTTCTATCAGCTAGGGATATGTTTTGTGTATATTTATCTTAGGCTATATAATCCACTAATGTAGATAAATGTCATTGCATATGCATTTTTTGTCTGAAAATGATGCAACATTTATCCTTATATCTATACACATGTTTTATGGGGTTTTAATGATTGTCAAATGGGTTCATTTAATTTTCATGTTGTATCATACATGCATGCATTTAAGAATAAATTAATGTAACAAATACCCATGAATTATATAATTTTCTTTGTGTGAGTAAATACATTTAATATTCCTCTAACATGGACATAAGTGATAAATTCAAATTCTCATTCAAGAATATGCACCCTTAAATACTTCATAAAAAGAGTTAAATCGTTAACTGGTTAAACATTGTTTAGTTTTGAATCCAAGTTGATAGTGATGTGTCATATGTAGACAATTTTAAATTCTACAAGAACTTGGATGAAAATACCAGATGCAACAACAATATTGGTTGCATAACTGAGAAAAAAACCTCCTAAGCTCACAAGCTGGTTAGTGGGAGAAAAAATCACCTAAGTGGTGGAAGCAATGGTATGAGTGTGATAACTAGAACCATCAAAGTATACTACTTGTATAGGTATACTTTATGTCATTTGGAAATTCAATACAAGGGAATTATGAGCATCAAACCTAACCAATGTAAAAATAAAACTGAGTAAAATACAAATTTTAATCTACAACTTGTTACACGAGTATTGTGAATCCTAACTACTTGTGCATAGTATTTCTTGAAATAAATTCCACTGCGAGGCTCATCTAAATAGGTTTCTTTGTATTCCAATAACTCATATGACCCTTTTCGTAACATGTGACACACAATGTAAGGGTTTGTACGACATAATTTTGAATTACATGCCTCTAATTTATCATGATCTTGGTTGTCAACCAAAACCTAGTCACCTTCAGAAAATACCCAATGTTGAACATGTTAATTCTCATATTGAGCTTTGAAACATAATTTATGAGTCTCATTGGCTATTAAATTTAATTGATGATTTTTGTCACGTGATTCTAAGTATATGAGATGTTCTTCTTCAGTCAATGTATCAAGAAATAATCGAAAACTAGTTTTAACAAAGGGATCTTTCGTTCAATCAATAGTGCTACCTCTACACCATGCACAAGATGGAAAGGAATAAATCTAGTGGTATTCTTAACTTACATGTGGAATGTCCATAGAGCAAAAAAATGTATGATATGCCAGTTATATATATTTTTATTTACTATCCTCTGTAACGTAGTTTTCACCACTTTTTCCAAACCTCAACTCGGTCGTTGGACTAAGGATAGTAAGGGGAAGAATTGTCTTGCCTAAAACCTAAATTGGATGTTAGTTTTTTCATGATTTGATTTTTGAAATGAGGTCCATGATTTATCGAAGGATACCATATTGAGTAATAATATCATTGAATACAAAAAGTGTCATTTTAGTACCATCATTAGTTGAAGTAGACATGTATTTGTCCCACTTTGTAAAGTAGTCACAAAAAATATAATGCAATGGTGACCATTCATCATATCCAACTTATATGTCATAAAATCAACTTCCCACTTGGTGAAGGAGTCAACCATAACTACAAGCTAAAGTGGAGGAGGAGGGGCATGTATTTTTTAGTATCTCATCTGTCGCTTCTTTTGAACCGGGGAAGTGGGTTGTTGCACCCCCCTTTTCTTGTTTGGAACCGATGATGATCCCACTGGAATGCTTGCAAATTCCTCTTCAATAGTTACCTTGAAAACTGGTGAATCCTTCTCACTTGAAACATCAAATGTAACCGGCCCACTTGGCATGTCGCACCTGTGCCTACAAGTTCACTACAGGCATCCCAACCTCACTATACTCTGCGACTCGACTGCACAACTCAACACAACTCACTGCAACAACTCTACAACTCTATCAACACTTCATACTTGCACAATGGTGAATTTCGACCGCATTCAGCCACTTCTTATAGCGTCGAATCCATCTTCTGCCCATTATGACCAAATCTTTACGATCCCTTTTCATCATTATGACCAAATCATGGATTAATATCCTGAATCCGTTGTCAATCCTGTCAATCCAATGGTCGGATCTGTCATTAATACGTGTCTTATCCGAGAGTGTCATCGGTTAACTGTTTTAACTACCCAGTTTATTGATGATTTGACATTATCGTGGCCCAATAACTATCATGGCATAACTTCCTAACTACGATGCTGACTCTTCTTCTTGCGCATTCACTTCTCTTTCCTCTCGATCCTCCTAAATACCATCGCATGCCAAAATAAATATTTTTTTTTCATCGCCTAGTGCCTCAAGCATCACGTGGCTCTGGGCCCATCCTATAGGGCTTCAACCTGCTACCATTCACTAGCTTTGGCAAGATCGCACCATCTAACTATTGCAGTTGTATTGCACCTCCTGAAGTAATGGAACTAATGAGATATGGACCTATCCAATGCATCTGTAACTTACCTGGATGTCTTGTGAACTTGATGTCATACATCAGTACCAGGTCTCCTTGCTAAAATTGTTTTTTCTTAATATATCGATCATGCCAAGATTTTTGTCGATGCTTCTCAACGTGCTGGTGAAAACCTGCAACAAAGAGTTTTTCCTTGAGCTGCACCAACTGTTCCAGTCGTTCTTCTAATGCTTCTTCATCATCCATGCTTGTCGCTGCTGATATGCGCAAACTTGGAACAATGTACTCCGTCGACATGACTTCCTCTTGCCCATACACCAATTTGAACAGTGTTTGTCCAATCAATATTTTGCAAGTGGTGCGATATGCCCACAAGACTACTGGAATTTTAAAATCCCATTCATCACGGTTCACGTTGCATACCTTTGTAAGCGCAAGCTTCAACACCTTGTTGGACGCCTTCATTGTCCCATTTGCTTATGGTTGATACGGGGTACTCTTCTTATGTTGTATCTGAAGTTCCTCTGTCAATGCGTTGATTGTGCGATTGATGAAGTGACTCCCTTGGTAGCTCATTAATACACTTGGGCACCCAAACCGAGTAACAATGTTGTCAAACATGAATCTCTTTGATGTCGCAGCAATGCAATCTACAACAGATGTGACCTCTGCCCATCTTGTCAAATAGTCTGTCACTGTAATTATGTACCATGCACCAGTTCTCTTCCCAGGTGGGTTTATTGGTATCACAAAGTTCACATCCCATTTATGAAATGGATGCAATGTCACCTGAGGTACCAACGACATCTCAACCCTCCTTGACGGTTTTCCAGTTCTTTGACAGACATCACAATTTCATGCATAATCTGTCACATAATTATTGAGAGTAGGCCACCAAATCCCTGCGTGGAGCACCTTCCTCGTAGTAGCGTGACCTCCATAGTGTCCACCGACGACTCCCACATGTTCATATACCAATATCTGCCCTTGTTCACGTGGTGGGACACATCGCCTTAAGATCTCATCTGGTCCGAGTTTATAGAGTTTTCCAGTGATCAATTGGAAATTCCCAGCCTTAAAAACCAACTGATTCTTCTGACTTGTAGTAAGATCCTCTGGTGTTGTTCTCGTTGCCAAAAATGAATTATTTTCTCGTAATAATCATCAATCATCTCAACTTTGAATATTTGCACATATGGCAACCCATCTTGAATGTTCGTTGATTCTTCACCTGTCTCAATTTGCGATAAGTGATCTGGGCCATCATTCAAGCGACCTGACTTCACATTTATCTCAAAATCAAACTCTTGAAAGATAAGTAGCCAACGTCATCTCTGCCCCCCCAACATAGGCTTATTGACCAGGTGTTTCAAAGGCAAGTGGTCCATGAACATCTTGAAATGACCGCCCAATAGGTAATGTCGAAATTTCTGTAGCACATATACCATCACGAGACCTTCCCTCTCTGTAGTAGTATTTTTTTTTCCATAGATGACTACTTCCAACTAGAGAAAATGATTGGGTGATCAAGATATCCTTCCCATGGTTGTGCTAGCACCACTCACAACGCAATTGACAATGCATCCACATGGACATGGAACTCCTTATTCCAATCAGGAAAAACTAGTATTGGTGCAGAATCACAGGTGCATTCTTCAGTCCAAATGGCATCATATTGTATTGAAAACATCGCCATTCAGTAGCAAAGGTTGTAGGATTGTGATGATCTTCTTTTACGATCTTAATTTGGTGATAGCCAAAAATTCCATCCATGAATACGTAGATTTCTTGACTACCCACTGTTGTCATGTAAAATGACACTTCTCTGTCCGAGTACTGACATCCAATATGTCGGGACACAAAAGGACAAACCGGATTGAAGTAGCCAAAACACTATAGATGGGCATGACTATTGATACATCATCTCCTGACCAGCTAAATATATTTTTATTTAGACATTATGGTTGCACACACAACTATTTGCATAGAAACCCGCGTGTCACACGCAAGTATGTGCATTGCAACTCATGTGTACATTGCACACGCGGGTTTCCTTAAAGAAAGGAGTGTGTCATACACGAATTGCCTATATCAATACTTGTGTGTACCTTAATTTGAAGTTAGAAAATATAAATCATGATTAGTCGAGATTAGTTGAGCCCCTAATGATAACTATCTCAACTGTCTCAACCATCCTAACCTTCAAAACCTCTCTATTTCCCAATTATAAATAGAGGGCATGGGATGGGGCTAATCAATCATTCTTAGAAGAGCAAAGTTATGCGGGTGGTATTCCTTCAGAAATCTTGGAGCAACATAACTCAGTGTCCTTGGTTTTTAGAAGGAGTACTTGTTTAAGAAGTTGGGTTGTAATCTCACCATTCTCTGTTTATTAATAAAGAAAGTTTATTCTTCCAATATTGTGCACTCTTGTATATGTTGATTATTGAATTATCTTATTATTTTAGTATGAATATGTATTTCATTAACCATTGATATATATATATATATATATGTAGGAAGAACTTGTTCTTTGCAAGTGATTGGAGAAAGCCCTGGAAGCTGTGGAAGCAACTGGAAGAGGAGAAGAAAAAGATTGGATCAACCGTCATAAACTAGGTTTGTCCCATTTTCTTCCTATTCCTATTTCAATTTCTACATGGCTGATTGTATGCAAGTTTAGCTTAGTAAGTTGGTAACGCCAGAGACCCTTGGTTTATAAGGGTGTGTTTTCCTAAACAACACCCACTCCTTCTAACACCTCATCAGTGAATGGTGTCAAAAATGGATCATGCAAACATGCATCATTCAATTTTCTAAGGTCGACACAAATCCGAACCTCACATGTCTTCTTGTCTTGCATGACCATGGGGCTGATCCATTCTCATTCCTCAACTGACTCTAATATTCCAACATCCAACATTCTGTCGAGCTCAGATTTGACCCTCTCCTTGTATCACGGGTTCAAGCGATATAGCCGTTGCTTTACTAGTTTTGCATCCGACTTCAACGATATCTTCATCTCTCCCAGATCTCCCAATATTCCTTTCATCTCAATAAACTTCGTAGGAAACAAATCTTGGAATTCATGCAATAGATTTGTGATCTTTGCCATGGTTTCTTCATCCCGGTAGTCCCCAACATTCGCAAAGTTTGGGTTCTCCTCTATCCCAATGTTAACCTTCCAAATTTTTAATGGTTGATTCATTGGATCCGTCAATATGTCAGGTGGTGCGACATCCCAACTCCCTTTTGTTTCTAGAATATTGATGTTCCATGGATCATCACCATCATTTGGTCCTCCTATCACATTGTAGTATTCCATCATTGATTGCATCGGACAACGCGCATGCGGATCCACTCGATATGCAACTGGAACTACCTTCATAACAATGTCATGGATGTGCTACAACGCATTATGAATAGTTGGATTGGTATCCGCGAAACTGAAGGTGTGAGTGAAGAAAATCGTCAACTCTTCCAAAGTAGTAATCTCTTTATGCAACTCAGCTGATACATACCATGCTCGCGTCATCTCATCCAACATGTGGACAAAAGCATGGGCTCACTCATCCTTTGGTCATGATTCCCACAAGGTCTAACAATCAATCAGATGATCATGAGGTTCATTCTGCGCATCGTACCTTTTGGTGTGGTACTCTTCTACGTCGCCAAAGAAAAATTTCATTAATATTCAACACTACAACCACCCATTGATCACCTTCTTATGTGTCACCCACCAATGTGTTGGTGTAGCCTTCAACGCTTCATCCAAAGCCAACAATCGCTGCGGTTCTAACACCTTATCCTCAAATTCCAATAGAAACTCAAACAACTTCGACATCCCTTCATATACTAGTAATTCAATAGTCTTGGCTGCAACTCGACACAACGATTGAGTAATCAGGCCAGACTTCCTTAGCGATACCTCGTGCATTCAATTCTTCCAGCTATCTAAATCATCATCAGAGTCGGAAGACGTAGAGTTGGAGCTACTCCAACCAAGTTCCCCGTCGATATTTAGATGGATGTAATATTTTTAAATGTTATATGCATGATCCCATCCCCGTGCAACTTCTTCCTTAATTGGTTCAACATATCTTCTCCCTTCGGTTGGATCCATCGAAGCTATGGATTTGATGTCGCGATTTCAAAGGTCATCACTCTCTTCTTAAAATTAATCACCACTAAGCTGTCATTGGCCCATCCAATCCCCAACAACACGAGATAGGAGCCTCCATCATCAACAACGCCAATAACATCAAAATCAACATAAGTATTCATCCCTTCAACTTCCATAGCCAGAAATGGAACTTGCCCAATTGGTGTGACTCTGGCATGGTTAGCCAGTCGCAGCTACACGGGGGACCAAACCAACTGTGGGATCCCCATCTTTTTCCATGTTTTCCTTGTTATAATATTGACGTATGAGCCTAGATCCAAGATGATTGAATCTACTTCGTATTCCCCAATATGAATATTCATGCGCATCTCTTTTCCTGTCTTTTTCTTATATAAATAGTTCACTGCGAACTCTTTCCGTCCCTTGGTCGGTCGATGTAAAAAAATCTCAATCTTGAAAAGAGCATCGAAATCCTTTGCCAACGAAAAGCAAATTTCAAAGAAGTTTTACAACATACCATACTGTTGCGATGGTCCTGCTACTGAATTTGAATCAAAAGCAGTTGTTATTTCATAAACATGAAACTTACCCGGATCTCTTCTTATCGCATCACATGCTTCAAAGAATGTATCGTTTTCAGCGTCGACATCAAAATGCGCCTTCTTCTTTCCATCCAAATGAATTTGTGGAAATGGGATATCTTCTCCCATTGTAGCACCTCTGCGAGTAATGACAACAAAATCAACATCCTGCATCCCGGGTTCCACTAAGATCGTCACAACTGTCGGTCCTTGATTTTGGTTCAATGGCGGATTCACTGGTTGAATCACATTCTAATTTGCATTCTAGTTCTGATTTTGAATCTAGTTCTGGTTTTGATTCTGCAACTGGTTCTGGTTTTCGTTTTGCAACTATGGAATGTTCCCTTCCTTCCACTTCGCGATCAGTTGTGGACAGTTCTCAATAGTGTGGTCAACATCGATACAATAAGTACACTGTTCTTGCAACTGAGGAAATCTCTCTGATAATTTTCCAGCACTCCACAGTTATAATATTGCACTGTTCTTTGACCTTGTCCTCCTCCTTGACCGAATCCTCCACCTCGTCCTCCTCGGAATCCTTCATGGAATCCTCCTTGATGTTGATACTATGGTTGATTGAATTGTTCATGCAGGGTATTCGACTGCTGCTAGAAATACTGTTGTGGTTGAGCATACTGTGGCTGTTGCGGAGCCATCTACATTTGATTATATTGTAGTTGTGGCACAAACTGTGGTTGTGGCTGCTGTACAATCTGCGGTTATGGTTACAGTTGCGGCACAAACTGTGGTTGAGGTGGCGGTTGTACCACCTGCAGCTGCTGCTGCGGTTGCTGCACTGTTAGATGGTCCTATCCATTTACATAGTACATGTCCATTTTTATGTCCTAAAGTAAATCATAGGCACTACAATCCTTATTTTCATGCCCAACAGACTAACATAATGTTCAGTATAAATTCGTCGGCTTCGTGACCATCTTCAACATACATCCACAATCTTCATGTCGATGCCCATAAACTTGGAAGATACGTCACCATGGCATACCGCCATAACTTAATGGGTTTGGCGCTCTCGACAACAGGTAGTTTCAGAAATCTGGGCACTGATTCTTATGATGTCCCTCTGCATGACATCGAGTACACCACACTTCCTTGTGATGCTCTTCTCCTTTATTGATATCTTGCAACTAGAGGGTCAGATTCGCCAGTTGTTTTTGAATATAGTTCATACCAATTGCATTCTCGCAAACAGGTGAAGCTTCTAACTTCATCGCAATCTATAGAGCCTATCTTTGTGTCACAAAATTTTGCTGCATCGACGGTAGTCTGATATGAGATAGTAATGCCGCGATGAACCATTCATTATGCTAATTATCACTCATATCAAAGATGACTCTTGCCATTAGCGTCTTAAATCGTTGATCGAAATCCCAGACAGTTTCATTTGCATATTGCTTGATCTCCTTCATTTCTGTGATATATTGCGCGTCAGATTTCGATTTTCTGAATTCTTCAATCAATCCTTTTCTAACTTTAGGTAGTGTTTTAGCTAGAGTCCCCATAGGAACTTGTACAAATTTCATGAACCAGTCTAGTGCGCGACCTCGAAGGGTCGTCTCCAATTGTCCCTTCTTGACATCATCATCTGTAGTTTGTCGGTCCACACTGCTTCACACAAGAACCAGTATTGCTCGGGATCCTTAGTCTCGTTCCCATGAAATAAAGGTAACTTCACATCATCGCTCTCCATCCTGGGCCTTCTTCCTACAGTCACGGATTTGCTACTATTAAAGTGTTGTTGACACATTAGACAAGTCGGTGCCGAACTCGTGTTTCTTCCTAAGTGTGGTGCATTGCACGAAGGTGTGGGTACGTTGTTTCTCTGGGTCGGCCTTTCCTTGGGCTCAGGTGTAGCCTGGTCGTCTCCTTCATCGCTGTAGGGTCTCTTTGTCCCGTGTGGTATTCCTTCATGACCTCACATCTCGGTCGCAGGAGAACTCTTTCCTGTCGTCTGCCTCTTCTCTTGCTGAAACCTTGCTCCACCTCTCGTAAGACCACTTCCTTCCTCGGCTTCCCTCACAGTGTTGCCATAACTTCCATCCATCTACCCCATATCATTCCATCCAACCCTCATCTCTGCGATACCCGCATCCTCTGCACACCAGAGTTCTACTCTATGGAGTTCATCTTCAATATTCCTTTTTCACAGATGAACATCTTAATAGACAATTGTAAAGACAATGTAAACCTACCTCTTGGTTCATTGAAGAACTCCCTTTCTACGTTGCTATAGGATTTAACTGTTTCGACCGCGAACTCAGTGATATATCCCTCCAAGATATTGTCAAGCCAAAATTCAACAGCCCTTGATTCTTTGTTGTCTACCTCCTACAACTATTGGATCAATTATGGGGTCCAGCCAGTTGGTTCACCTCCTTGGAAATTTGTTTTTTGATATGTCAACCACGTCAGCCACACATACAAGATGATTCAAAATTCAGAGAAAAATTACTCGTGTGGACATGAATGCAGGTACTCTGCCAGCCACTTATCCGTTGTCAATATAGGGTTTTGATTCTCTTTCTTAGCAAACTCCCGTGCCATTTGGTCAAACCAATCTTGGATTTCCGGTCTCGTCAGATGCCACAACATGTCCTCCCTCCCTTTGTACTAAGGTCTCGGAAACAAAACCATTTTTTGACACAAAACGAGTCAACAGGGGTTGGCTCTCCGTCGACACCTAAACCATTGCGATCTCCTTGAGCACCAGCCTAGATAGGTTTTACCTCGTTTGACGACACCTGGAGAGCAGATGAAGTCTCACCTGAGATGTTCAAGGGAGAGCTATCGAAACCAAGTTTTCGCAGTATGAAGGAGGACCATGCATCTACTTATCAACTCAACGCAACATTATTCAACAGATCTAATTATTTAGATTATGCATTAACAGAATTATATCATCATTCAGTAGATCAGATCAACATACTTAGATCATAGAAAATATATCGACGCATAAGAATATCTCACGGTGCATCATCATTCATAGCATAGAAACATCGTAGCATTCACAAATACACATCACATTCATATTTGGATAGCAGAAAACATGAAAACATGAAGATAGAAAGAGACACAATGGTTCTGCTCAATCTTCCTCATGGCATATTAACCTTTGCATTAAAACTCAGATCCTCCAAAACAGTTCTTCAACTCACATACACATCCAAAAAGTTCAAGAGCTAGACTAAGAATCCCTAACACTTGCAATTCTAAATCTATTTATAGGCTTGCTCCTTTACATTGGTGGTCCACTTAGCCAACTTCCTAACTACTTCTTAAGAGATTATACAAAATAATGACCACAATCCACATAATGCAGTCCAAATCTACAAAATATGACCAAAATACATAAATATTGTAAATTGGACTTGCGTGCCATTTTCCACCTTGTGCGAAATCTTTGACCTTGCGCAACATCCGCAATGTTGCGCAACTGACTTACCCCAAAACTGCCTGCCAACACTTTTCAATATCAACTAAGTATAGTTGGTGTTCCTATTTGTCCACATGTTTAAATGCATCCCAAACCTAAAAATAATGACTGAGGGAACTAGGTGATTCCTGTTAAACCTTTTGGTATTCATGGTTGGCCCACTCTTTCATGGCCACTTCCAAATCCACCTCCTCTTGAGCAACATCCTAATTATATAGTGATTTTTGTAGCTCCCCAAGCTTAACCTTTGCATCCAGTTGAAAGCTCAAATCCTCTCCCAACATGTCACTTGAGACCAAAGGAAAAAAGGCTACTAAACCTGCAAGTTCAAGCTCTTTTGAGGCATCATCTAACTATGTTACCTATCATCCTTTTAAACCAATTTAAGCCAATATGGAAACCAAATAAAACACTCCATCTACTATGAAACCAGTAAATGAAATAGTATAATCAATCAAGCATGGAGAGAAGTCACCGAGAAAAAAGATTTCAACTGGAAACGAGCAGAGACCAACTGCTTCTGACAAGACTTATGGATTTTGATATATTTATGCAGTTTCATTTTGACTTATGTATATCTTTTGGTTATGTTTTAAGGGCTGATTTTTTTACTATGTTTGAAGTAATGGACACTTTTATGGTCATAGATGGCATATTTTGATACTTTGGGGGTATCTCGAGACATATTATATTTTTGGATTTAACTTTATATGGATGATAATATTTTTTTGGACATATTGACGAGATATGAAATGTATAACGAAATATTTTCATTCATATGGATACAAAATGCATAATGCCAAATATTATTTTCGTATCTAGAAACACACCAACTAGAAGTAATCCCCTAAAATAAAACTAAGGCTAGACATGCAACCTTCTTAATATTAGTATAGGAGTATGAGGGCCAAGGAACAACTAGAAAAGGTGAGAAAGACATAGCTATTATAACATTCATGCAACAATCAACCAAGGTGAAAGTACTCTCATGAAGACAAGTACCTTCCAGGGGATATAAGGTAGATCCTATACATTTGTATTAGGGACTGCAAGCACTTCCCTCTTATAGTCACACATGTGCAAATATAGGAAAATCCACTAAAGCTATTACTTTGTAAAAAATAGATAATAGTAATAGTTGTGGGTTAGGTTTCTATGTATGAGAAAGGAAAATAAGACTACGGTGTAGACCTAAAACTCCAAAATACTAATGTCACTCCAAGGACTTGTCGATTCTCAAGCCCTTGTACATGCATATCCCAATAAACAAGGAAGAGAGGATAATCTCTATACTTTCCTATCTTGACTTGGTTCTTGATGCATGCGTAAGATTCCCTTTTATGAAAAACGTTATTTTCTACTAATGCATTTATCTATCTTTAATGCGCTTATCTCTTTAATAGTAGCTAGTTTGAGTTTTGACAACCTTTAATAATTAACTCTCCAACATAAACTAAGGCCCTACAATGTAAACTACGCATGTTTGTTATAAAAAACAAATTTGGTTGCTTTTATTGTTTTTTTTTCTAGAAGAAAATATCAGTTCCTTGTTATTCGATAGAATCAAGGTAACTTTATTACATCATCTAGCATAGCTTTCACAAGTCAAGTCTTCAGCAACAACTATATCAGCCTTAAGTCTCAAAATAAGACAACAATCAAATGTAACTGCCACATAGTGGAAGACATGATCAGAGTAATCTCCAAAAACTCCAATAGAGCCCCAAGTTGACTGAGAATCCAAGTCATGGGCGGAGGGCTAATCCAAAGAAGCACATCTGGGAGTCAGCAAAACAGAGGTTTTCGTCCACCTATACCATCCAAAGGATGTAATATGAAACCATACACACAATCATCAAAGATGTGAAAAAAATAGGTATATAATACAAGCTAAAATAACTGTAATGTACCCTTTACCAAACAGACACCCAAAAAAATTCTGAATAATGAAGAAGGCCCGAGGCCAAAGATAGTGCTTCTTTGGATAAGCCATCCGTAATGACGTTGTGTTCTCTGTAAACATGTCAAGCAACAAGTTGTAGAAAGGATGATTCCATCTCTCTGATATATTTACAACATCCATCATGATTGAGAGAAGAAAGATCAACTTTCCTATTGAACCAATTAATAATGGTAGAAGAGTCTCCAAGAATGTGAAGATTTGGCAGACCAATCAGTTTACTTGAGTACATAAGTTTCCAAAGAGCGAGAATTTCAGCTCTTGTGTTGGTGATTGATCCAACACCCAGCTTCAAGTAGAAGAAGTGATCATGAATGACAAGGAAATGAGCACCAATACCCCCTTGTGCATTTGTAGATGCACCATCAAAGAATCCTGTCGAAAAATCAAGGACAGGAGCTGGGCCAATAATTCTCTTTTTTTATTTTACCTGCACATCTACAGGATGTTGTTGAAGCTGCTCCAATGTGCAATAAACCATGTGCTTGGGATCATGGTTGGAGTCTTCAAATATACACCTGTTATGAGTTAACCACAACTGTCAACACATCAATAGTGGTAGGTGGGTCAGCAACCTTTCATTTCTGAATCAAAGCTTCAGATTATGTGTGAATGTTGTCTCCTTCCAGGAAAAAGGATGGTGTAAGGCAGTGCCAAGGGTCTGGATTACCTCAAGGGTGAAGCTGTAGCCAATAAAGATGTAGCTAACAGTCTCGAGAGAGCATTTACATAAGAAACACCAGTTAGGGCCAATCCACCCTTTTTTGTTAAGGTTATCCCAAGTATTAATCCTGTTGGATAGACATAACTAGCTGAAGCAAATGATCTTCAATGGAATATTATAATGCCAGATATATATGAGTGCTTTATCCAGGCGGTCTGGTGTAGAGCATGCATAAATGAGATCGTAGGCTAACTTTGCACTTACCTTTCCATTCCTGTTATTGAACATCTAGACCAGTGAGTCTAGACCCTCACCCAATATGATGCAACCATGAGATGGCCCATCAATATAACTGGTCCAAGAATCCCTCCAGTGTCCATCTAAATCCAAGTCTTTCGCAGTGATCCAGTATGACTGAGAGGTCGATGCAATATCCCTGTTAAGGGCATCAGAGAGGTGAGTGATACCATAGTCCTCTAAGTATGTTCTAAGCTCCTCAGGAAGAATATTGTAATCAGTGTTGAGACCAGCAATAGGATTAATGCCAATTTTAATCTTGTGTCCATTTCCAACATTCCAACCCAGACATTTGGTAATCTATGAGATTGCTCTAATGAAACTGTTGCAGAAGAAAGAAGTACCCTGAATCGAAAAGGCTTGGATTCAAAGCCATTCATCAACCCATTTATTCTTGAGATATATATGCTTGATAATTGTGGTCCAAATGCCTTCACCATTCAATACGTGCCAAAGGATTTTTAGTCTAAGTGCCAAACTGAACCAATTCAAGTTCTTAATATTCCAACCCCCTAATTCATACGGCCGAGAGATCGTATGCCAATCCACCAGGTGTGATCTAGAAATCCCCCTTGAATTTCCCCAGAGAAAATTTAAAATGGCTCTCAAAAGATAGTGAATAATAGATCTGGGAGTGCGAGTAAGAGAAAGCGAGTATACATCCAGTCCCAAGAGTACTGAATTGACCAGAATCAGTCTACTCCCAAGGGATAATAACCTATTGGTACACTTAATAATTCTTTTATCAATTTTCTTGATAAACCATCTCCATCATTTACACAATATCCTGAAGGCTTAAGAGAGTACCATAAGTACAAGGGTTCCATTTTGTAAGGAAGCAGAGAGAAGATCCTTGCCCTACAAATCTCATCAATGTCATTATACATGAAAGAAGACTTTTCATCACCGATTTTCATACCTGTAGCCGAATAGAAGAGATCTAACAATACTTTATATAGTGTGGCAAAGTTTTACTAGACCGAGAAAAGACAAAGAGATTGTCTTTTCTATGTTTAAATTTAATACAATGTAATTTTCATATTTCGCAAAAGAGTTCTCAAGAATTAAAAAAAATGAAATCGAAGGCATGTGCAATGTTTCTTTCAATTTCTTTTCTAATCTTGATCGTTCAATAACAAAAAATGATCGTGAAACTAATCTAAAAGACTCGGTTCACTTTTGATTTATGTGGTATTTAATGCAAAATGATGATAGTTAGACCAGGGATTAAACAAATTCCAATTTTTACTATTCATGTAGATGAATTCAAAGACGAATAGAAATTAATTTTTTCCAAAGCTTTTGAGGGCACTTGTAACTGTTGTAAAATATGGTGTGAGCGGCCATGCTTGTTATTCATAAGAAGCACGAGAAGATATGTCTATTGACAAAAGTTAGCATGAGCAACGAACAAAATATTGAACAAGTAAATCCAACAACTCAGATCTTAATATTGTTCGATTCTTAGTATATTCCCTAATTTTTTACTCACACATAAGCTAATATAGTTTACAAAATGATAAACAAAGAAAAAACAAACACGAGAATTATTTAAAATTCTTCCCAGTTTGGTCACCAAATCCATGACGGCTGGATTCTCCTATCTAACAGTTAAGTTAATCCCCTTGTAAATCCCCCTTGTGAGTGGGTTAAGTTCACCAACAACTCCTAATTTATATTTCTTACTATAACGTTCCTTAGTATATGTGTAAGTGAATAAACAAAAGAAGAAGAGGATAAAGGAGGAAAAAATGTTTCCAATGTTTGTTTAAATTTCTTCCTCAAATTTCTTTGCCTAAAACTTAACAAAGTATATAATAAAATATAAATTACTTTATATTGAATTTAAAAAAAAAAAAATTGTCACTTAATATTAGCCTGCAAATTGTTACAAGGCCTATAAATATTTATATATGATATTAATAGTTAGGCGGGACCCCTGAAAGTAAGGTGACATGTCCAATGGTGAAAACTTGTTTCAAATTGCAAGTTTCGCTGGCATAAGATGGATTACATATTTTGTTTCATGCACATATTCTCTGGTTGTTGGTTGTTTGGTATTGGAGATTATTCCCAAGGATGGTAATGATTTATTGAATTATTATGACTTGAATTAAATATCGTATTCATATGAAGGTTCAAGATCTATTAATGCTCAAGTTGCAAGTCAAGTTTGGAGTTGTTGGCATTACTTTGCACTTGGAATGTTTTACTTTCACAATGTAGTGATATTGTTTAAAATGTTCAATACATCTTGCATATATTTAAAGCTTAGTTACATGTAAAGGTCGCTTTGACAAAGGTAAAGGGGCAGTTGGATATGTATTTGGTTATGTCCCTAAACCATTATATTCATAAGCTAGCAACAATGGCACTTTACTACATACATGTCTACCTTATCATGGCTAGTGGAGCCTTGTTACTATTTGGACTATATTATTTGCATACCATATGTTAATGGTGCTGAAAGTAAAATCCAAACTTTGAAAAGGTGGTGGGATAAATGCCAATGCATATGTTAATGCTTTGATTGCATGATTGGTAAAGGATGATATGATGCAACGATCAAGAAATATGATTAATGATTTTCTCATTTATTAGCTATCAGTTCGATCTACGTTGTAAAATATGGGCTTTGTATTAAGTGGCATGGACCATACACTCAAGATAGTATTGAAATTGATTAATGAACATTGGTTATGTAGAGTGTGGTGGACGTGGCCTTCAGCACTTAAACTTGCATTCAATGCCCCTATACCCAATCTATTAATGAAAAATTATTGAGTTTTCACCCGGTTCTGAGGTTAGTTTTAGCATTTGTTTGAATTTTTGTTCTCCCACCACCTATGGTTTGCATCTAGAAGGTTTCCAATCGTTTTTTTGTTGTTCAAAGAAAGGTTTTTGGAAGCTTTGAAAGGTATGTAGACCGACAATTAACTCCATATCAAATGTTGAATTTGCATGATAGTTATTTTTGCTCTGCTTGGCTGTTATTGTGCACGCATTTCTCCCTTTCCTTGTTTCCTCAAATGACAGTTGTGTTGAATATGAAATGGTTTGGTTTCTGCAAGTAGATGGCATCCTCAAAATTGAAATTGTGGATAATTTATGTGTAAAGAAGAAATTATAGTTGTGGTTATTGTTTCAGATCAAAAGCATTGTTGGTTGAATAGTTAGTTTTGGGTATGAGTCTAATGATTTATTGTTTGATCCTACAAGGTTATTTCTTTCCATTTAATTTCACATGCATTAATTTGGAAGCATAAGTTCTTTCTTTCATTCTCGAGTTGGTTTGATTGTTGGTTGAGGTTAAAAAAAATGCCACTCATAGAAAATTTTGAAGGTTTTAACTCTTATACCCTAATCATGCTCGAGATTGTTCTTTGTTTTATAGTCCATGCTTCAAACCCACAAAAATGTAATGCAAATGCTTTTTCAAGGGTTTTTGCTTGCATGTATTTAGGTTTCAAACTGGGGGTTGGCGCTATTTTGAAAACCTTAATGTGTAGCCAACTACTCTTATTAACAATAATTTCCATGTCAAGTAAGTTATGATGGAATAAAGAGGCTTTTGAACGTTGATTTTTCCATGTAAAGGCATAGATAATGTGCACCTTGTAGGTCAAAACAACAACCTCGACTAAAACTTATGATTTGCACCAAAATGAAGTTCATAAAGACTCAGATTTGTTTTTAAATAATATGCACTAACTTGAAAACTCAACATATTATTTTGATACACAGACTGATTTGTTTTGATGGAAAAGATTTCATAGAACCCTCTTAGTTGTAGAGTTGTTGAGTTAGTTGGTTTCCTCTCCTATGTAATTGTTTTAAAAGGAAAGCTATGAAGTTGATAGATGTTGAGCCTTTAGTATGACCCACGACCTTTGATTCCTTTGTACGTGCTTTGAAATGTTGATCATGGCCTTATATACAAGCCGTAGAAGCTTAGATTCTCGCCTCTCGGGTCAAAATAATGTTTCTGTTCTGGAATATACAATGGCTAAAGTGATATATTTCAACTGTGTTTGTGTTTTCTAATGAATTTATAGCTAGAATAAGAATGTTTGACTCATTTGCAATGAAAAGATCAAGCTTTGCATCCCAGTTGCAAAATTGGCCATGCTTCTTGAGTTAAATTGGGTCTAAAGCACTTGCCTCAAAATGTTTACATGCTACATTTTTGAGGAAATATTTATGTCTCTATATGTCATGTCCCCAATTAAATAATTACCAAATAATACTATTTGCAAATAATGTTTCACCAACCTACTAGTTCCCTAGGTTGAGATGGAGACATAAATTTTGTAATAATGGGCTATGGGAACCAAAAGGACTTTAGTTTACCATATTAACATTTAATTGAGTCACATAAATGATAAATTTTAAGAAAATAAGGTGGCATGAGTTCATGAAGACACTTGGAAGCTTGTGAAGACTTTGGGTGACTAGATTCCCCACACACATGACATGATATTCATCCAAATTCAAACACATGGGTGATGTAAAATTATTGGATAGTAATGTGGTTTCAAATATCATATAATGAGCCAAGGAAGTCTAATTGGTAAAGGAGGGTAACTCCCATGGAAGAGGAAGATACTAGAAGACAAGGTGTGCCACTTGAAAGGAGGTTCTATGCACTCTATGACAACAAATGATGGAAGATTCTATGAAAAATATGAAAAATTTAGACCTGATTACTGATATATGACAAATATTACATGTGAAGGATACAAATATCCACCAAGAGGGTGAATTTGGAAGTTATATGCAGCCAATTGAATTGGGGAAAGAATTGGAGCATGAAGAGGAAGACACGTGTCATGAGAGTTACTAAACCACTAAGATGAGTTGGAGGAAGATCATGAAGGGAAATTAGACCTTACGAGGACTCATGAAGTTAATAAAAGGATTTCATGAGGAATGAGAATATATTTTGATCATTTGGTAATTGTCCTATGGCGTTTTGGAGAGCTTTTGCTTGTCCATTGCACAGTGAGTGTTCACTCTCCCTGCTTGTGAACCAATTTCGAGGGAGTTGGATTCCTTTCCAAGTTGGTTGATGAAGAATCCATTCAGACTTCTCATGGGAGATTAATGAAGTATTTTTATTTTCAGGTTGAATTTCCATACAGTCTAATTCTCATCTATCTCCCCATTCTCTCATTCCTTCTTCTCCATTTCCCCACACTCACAGTTGATGGCACACTCGTTGGAGTGATTCTTGCGCCTTGCTGAGGATGGTTGATGCCCAAGATTTGATTTATTATGTATGTCTCTGTAATATCATCTCCATATGATCTGTAAGGTGAAATCTTAGAAATACATGTATGAAAGGCTCACATTCCCCATGCTCTTGAATAACTAGTTTTCATGCATTTGGCTTCAATTTTGAAGTAGCTTTAAATCATATTTGTATGACATTTATATGAGTTTTATGGTGATTGGGAATCAAAATATAATGTATGGATCTGTAATATTATGTCCACATTCTCTGTAAGTCGAAA
Organism: Pseudotsuga menziesii; assembly: GCA_001517045.1. NCBI lineage: Eukaryota > Viridiplantae > Streptophyta > Pinopsida > Pinales > Pinaceae > Pseudotsuga > Pseudotsuga menziesii. The sequence continues at coordinate 37,800 of LPNX010390679.1, forward strand.
TATCAGAGATGCATGTATGAAAAGCTTGCATACTCATGCCCTTGTATCACTAGTCTTCATGGATTTGGCTTCAATATTGAAGTAGTTTTATACCAGATTTGTACGAGGGATATTATATGAGTTAGATGATGTTGAGAAATCCATATATTATGTATTTATATGCAATTTAATTTCCATATCCTTTGTGGTTCTAACTCCAATAAACTCATGTGTGAAAAGATTGTATTCCCATACAATTGAATCACTAGTTTCCATGACTTTAGCTTCAATCTTGAAGGAGTCTTGTATCAGATTTGTATGAGGGATGTTATCTGAGTTTGATGATTTTGTGACAGACATATATTATGTGTTACTCTGTAATTTCATGTCCCTATTCTCTGTGGGTTGAAATTCAATAAATCCATATGTGAAACTCTTGCAATTCCATGCTACTAATTCACTAGTTTTCAGGTATTTGACCCCCACACTGAATGAGTTGTATACCAGACTTGTATGAAATGATTTATATGGTGTTTAATACTGTTGGGGGATCAATTTTTATTCTGTAAATGGTCCCTATATGTCACATCCTGTTCTGAACCTTTAACTCCACCTTTCATATGTCAAAATCGAGCTAGTTATGCAATTTCCCCATAAGCAATTTCACTGAAAGTTACCCTACAAATGTTCCAGAACATAATCCATTTGCAGAACTTAATAAAAATTATTAAGGATATTAATTTATTTCTGATACTCATCCCATATTATTTTCTTAAATTTGGGAGGGTTGTTATTGATTTGGAGAGCTAGTTTGGCCATCACCCTTGGGGGGATTTAAATACAATTTCCTAGTAATTTTGGTCTTTTTACATTATCCCCAAACAAGTTTGTAGAGGTATAAATAATGGTAAAAAGTATCCATAAAAAACTTTGGGATGTTTTAATACTCACAATACCATCTCCTTTCAAATACGGTACCATTTGGTGAAAGTTGGAACCCTCTAGAGTCATGACTAGTTAAGCTCGAATTTTGCCCAATTTTTGCATTTCTCCAAAATTACAAAAAGGGACATTACAATGGTAACAGAGCATGGTCCTTCCACCTATGAATTAATACCATCCATTGAATAAAAGGTTTCATAGATGTCTTGGTTTCATAATCGACCCGCCAATCCCACTTTCCTTCCTCCCCTGCCAAAGGAAGAAGAAATTACAACCAAAGATATCGAAACATGCTACCAGGGATATAAAACTTTGAGATGGGATATTCGTGAAAGGTATTATTTCCAATATTATATTATCAAGTATGTATTTTTTTACAAGAAGGAAAAAGAGAACTCATTAAGGAATAATTAACAATGCACAAGTATGGAGGAGACCAAGGAGCTACCAATTTCTGTGGGTGGTGAAGCAGAAAAAGCATTACATCAAGAGGATCAAAAGTCACTCCCAAATTGATTTGAAAAAGATGAGGAAACATCACATGAGAATGAAGAAGAGTACCTTGAAATTATTGAATATAATTCCAAAATACATTCTATTGTGGACATGGACCAAAGAGAATCTACTGATGGATGCTTGAACTCTAAAGGAGTACCAACTGATGGGTGCTCACAACTCTATGTTGGTGACATAGAGATCATATTGGAAAATTTTTCTGCAACACAAAGTTCTCATAATCATGAAGATGAATACCTTGTGACAGATAATGAAGAACTAGGATTAACTTCCCCATCACCACTTGAGCTTCAAGAAGTTGATCAAATCAAGCAAAAAGAAGAAGAGGAGGTTTTGTCTCACGAACCATCCTTCATTGAAGGGTATTTGAAGATGAGTGAAATGGATATCCAAGAGGCCCTTAGAATACTGCATGACACTCAAGCATTGGTATCAAATTCTTGCTGGAAATTTTCTTCATTGGAGGAGCCATCCTTCCTTGGAAACATGGAAAAGATTCAAAGAGCAATGTGCAACATCAAAGGTAATTTCATGTCTTTTATTTTTGATAGAAAATATTTCATTGAGATTAAGTGAATGGTTACATGAATCCTACTTGAAGAATAATGAATATATTCATAAGCTCTAAATTCAAAATGAGCAACTTCTTGAGAGGTTGCAAGATACTTGTTCTTCCTCCTATGTTTCAGATTGTCATGTGGTAGATTGCTTGGAGGATTCTCATGACATGATGGATCATGAGAAACATAAAAAAATTCAGGTTCTTGATGTGTTTGAAGATGATATTGATGAGATTCAATCACTATTTGTGGTGGAAGAGGAACTCGAGTTTCCTCTTGAAGATGGGTGCACACTTTTTGAAGAAGTGCATGATTCCACTACCTTGGAACCAACCTATGGGGAAAGTTTTACATTTTTGAGGGAGGTGCATGTTCATACCCTTATGGAGCCTTCACATGATGAAATTTTTTCACTTTATAATCCTTTGGGTGAGTTGGTTTTTTCTCCTACATCCTACACTTCCAAAATTTGCAACATTCATCCTAATGAAGTATGGGTGAAAGGTTTCTTTTTTATGGTGCCACATGAAGAGTATGGAATTTCTATATCTCCTTTTGATGATGACATGATTAGAGAACCATATTCTTTAATTTGCAGAAGAATCCATTTTTACATTATGAAGATACACATTTACATGGATGCACCTATGGTATTCACTTGAGTCACTTGGAGACTCATGATTTTCCTTGATCCTTTCCTAGTCCATTTGATGTTGGAGGAACTTCATCCCACACTTGGGTGAAGATATATATGATTGAAGAACATTATTTTTGGCAGCAACATACTCTTTTATTTCATGATGATTTACATATTCATGGGTGTATTGGTGAGACTTCTTTGAGCCACTTGAAGTCTTCATGTTTTCTTTGCTCCTTATTTGGTTCAGATTTTGGTGGAGGTTCTTCATTCACTTCTTGGATGAAAGAAAACATGGATTATTATATTTATGCACATTATATATTTTTGGAGAAACATCATGGGATATGGGATCTTCACCTATGTCATTGGAGCAGATCTGATATAATACTTGATGCTTGTGTGTATGGGCCACATGATGATCTACTTACTTGGATGTACAAGCACTTTCATGATTCTTTGATGAGGTGCCTTATTTATGTACATTTGTATGATGTTGTTATGTAATTTCATGATCTATATTTTGTTCTCATGATGTTTGTAAGGGTGCAATACAAGCAATGGGATATTGTAATTGCTTGGTTTCATCTCACTTGGTGTAGCAGTTCGATTGTTGGTTTGAGAAAGCAAACCAACCTTCAACTGTTTGAGTTCATCTTTGCACAATAGTGTTCTAGTTTCCAATGTGGGAGACCTTTTAAGAGATGGATTCAATTTTCACATTCTTGGTATTCATGGAATTTAGTTATAGGTATTTCACAGCATGCATGTATCAGGATCATATGGGACCCTGGGATCATTTTTGGTCTCATTGGTTTCGATTTTGGGGGCAACAAGCAACATTGGAGATTTAGTCACCACTTGAGACGATGATAGTAATCAGAGTAGTGTAGCAGCAAGCATGGTATTTCCTCTCTGAAATTTTATTGGAATCTTAATAAAATCAAAGTTTGGTAACTCAATACCAACTTCAAAGAATTATATAGAAGCAAAAAGGGGTGAAAGTTCAGAAAAGGTTTCCAAAATAAGGAGATAAAGATTATTTGTGAAAATTTGGTTTTTATGGATTTAATTAATACTTTTGGTGTTAGTGGTGATGTTACAGGATATATGAATATGGAAAATCCACATCTCTTTACTTTTGGGAACACAAAATTGTAGTACATGAGTGCCACTACTAAAATTGCAGCTAAATACAATTAATGAGTAGAACCATAACATAGCACTTGATGCAAAGGAAGGAGTACGAAATGAGGATGCCACTTAGGAATATGAAAAATATTGCAGCATAAAAACTTGGAATTGATTTAGGACAAGCAATATTGAGTGGGGAGGATTTTTCATGTCCCCAATTAAATAATTACCAAATAAGACTATTTGCAAATAATGTTTCACCAACCTACTAGTTCCCTAGGTTGAGATGGAGACATAAATTTTGTAATAAGGGGCTGTGTGACCCAAAAGGAATTTAGTTTACCATATTAAAATTTAATCGAGTCACATAAATGATAAATGCTAAGAAAATAAGGTGGCATGAGTTCATGAAGACACTTGGAAGCTTGTGAAGACTTTGGTGACTAGATTCCCCACACACTTGGCATGATATTCATCCAAATTCGAACACATGGGTAATGTAAAATTATTGGATGGTAATGTGGTGTCAAATATCATATAATGAGCCAAAGAAGTCTAATTGGTAAATGAAGGTAACTCCCATGGAAGAGGAAGAGACTAGAAGACAAGGTGTGCCACTTTGAAGGAGATTCTATGCACTCTATGACAACAGATGATGGAAGATTCTATGACAAGTATGACAAATTCAGACCTGATTGCTGAAATATGAAAAATAAAACATGTCAAGGATAAAAATAGCCACCAATATGTAGAATTTTGGAGTTATATGCAGCCGTTCTAATTGGGGAAAGAATTGGAGCTTGAAGAGGAAGACACGAGTCATGAGAGTTACTAAACCACTAAGATGAGTTGGAGGAAGATAATGAAGGGAAATTCAACCTTAGGAGGACTCATGAAGTTAATCAAAAGATTTCATGAGGAATGATAATAGTCTTTGATCATTTGTTAATTGTCCTTTGGCATTTTGGAGAGCTTTTGCTTGTCCATTGCACGGTGAGTGTTCACTCTCCCTGCTTGTGAACAAATTTCGAGGGAGTTGGATTTCTTTCCAAGTTGGTTGATGGAGAGGCCATTAATACCTCTCATGGGAGATTAATGAAGGATTTTTATTTTCAGGTTGAAGGTCCATATAGTTTAATTCTCATCTATCTCCCCATTCTCTCATTCCGTCTTCTCCATTTCCCCACACTCACAATTGATGGCACACTCATTGGAGTGATTCTTGCGCCTTGATGAGGATGGTTGATTCCAAAGATTTGATTTATTATGTATGGCTCTGTAATATCATATCAATATGATATGTAATTCTAAATATCATAAATACATGTATGAAAGGCTCGCATTCCCCATGATCTTGAATAACTAGTTTTCATGGATTTGGCTTCAATATTGAAGTAGCTTTATATCATATTTGTATGAGGACATTTATATAAGTTTTATGATGATTGAGAATCAACATATGATGTATGGATCCGTAATATTATTTACACATGATCTATAAGTCGAAATATTAGAGATGCATGTATGAAAAGCTTGCAACTCATGCCCTTGTATCACTAGTCTTCATGGATTTGGCTTCAATCTTGAAGTAGTTTTATACCAGATTTGTATGAGGGATATTATATGAGTTGGATGATGTTGGGAAAGCTATATATGATTTAATACTCTGTAATTTAATTTCCATATCCTCTATGGGTATAAATCCAATAAACTCATGCATGAAAAGATTGTATTCCCATACCATTGAATCACTAGTTTCAACGACTTTAGCTTCAATCTTGAAGGAGTCTTGTATTAGATTTGTATGAGGTATGTTATATAATTTTGATTATTTTGTGACAGACATATATTATGTGTTACTCTTTAATTTCATTTCCCTATTCTCCATGGGTCGAAATCCAAGAAATCCATATGTGAAACTCTTGCAATTCCATGCTACTAATTCACTAGTTTTCATGTATTTGACCCCCATATTGAATGAGTTGTATACCAGAATTGTATGAAGGGATTTATATGGTGTTTAATATTGTTGGGGAATCCATTGGTATTATCTATATGTTCCCTATATGTCACATCCTGGTCTGAACCTTTAACTCCACCTTTCATATGTCAAAATGGAGCTAGTTATGTAATTTCCCCATAAGCAATTTCACTGAAAGTTACCCTACAAATGTTGCAGACCATAATAAATTTGAAGAAATTAATAAAAATGATTAAGGATATTCATTGATGTCTGATACTCATTACCATACTCTTTTCTTAAATTTGGGAGGGTCGTTATTGATTTGGAGAGCTAGTTTGGCCATCACCCTTGGGGGATTTAAACACAATTTCCTAAAAATAAACAATTTGAAGAGATATAAATACTGATACAATGTATCCATAAACCACCTTGGTATTTTTTAAGACTCACCATACCATCTCCTTTCAAATTCGGTACCATTTGGTGAAAGTTGGAACCCTCTAGAGTCATGACTAGTTAAGCTCGAATTTTGCCCAATTTGTGCATTTCTCCAAAATTCCAAAAAGGGAAATTACACTATAATGCATATTTGATTTCAATATACAATTTTTGAATGAAATGAGTGTTATGTAGAGGTTTCGTAGCCATACTGGTCACTATGCATATCACACATTCGTTGTTTGTAGCTTAAAATTAAGAGGAGATTGTTTTGAACGAAAAACTCTTTAGAGTTTTATGGACTAATGATTATAATGAGTTATTAGGCCATCGATACACTTGTTGATATTCATGTAGCTTTGAACGTTAAGTGTGAGACACCATAATTGTTTCTATGAATCAGTATTGGACCAAAGTTTGAATTCCAATATAAATGGTTATGTTGCTAATAGATCTTATTGTAATATCAACACTGTAAAAAAACTCACAGTCACTTTGTATGCCAATCCTGGATAGTTTATAAGATCAATACTTATTGTTTGGATATAAAAGATATAAATCCCCACTGTCACAACGATATTCTTGCATGGTGTTTTATAGCACTTGATTGATTGTTATTCATTTGAATGTGGAATCTAGTTGGTTTTGTTTTGGAAAGTTGTAATAAAGATTCTATCACTTCACTATTGAAGTGTTGTTGATGCCTGGAAAAATCCCAGGTACCAACAGTAGGGATTCTCCCCAATAACTGTTCCCAAATAGATCGTAGATTTAAAGTGTATTCTTAAATATCTTTTACCAGTTGTGGCCCGATCCACCGTTTATATATTTTATTTTTTATGGATGAAATGCAAGTGCCTAGATTAAATGCAAGTAACAGTAATAGAACAACTAATCTAAATCTATTATAGCCTATCCCCAGGGAGCAAGATTGATATTAAATAAGATGAATGATGTACTGTATTGTTTGCATAAAGAACTCTACATATAATTGATAAATCCAGGATACATACATACAATAGAAAGTTAACACAAAGATAGCTTAGTGACGTTAAAACATTCATTATTCATTATTGCATAAGGTTCATCACATAACATGAAATCAGTCATAACACAGAAATAGTTCAGAGGGTTAGGAACGATCTCACAGATTGTATATCGTGCTAAAAAATAAATAGTTCTTAATTCATCTTTACACAACATGTTTTGAGGTTTATGCAATACTCTCTCCAGCAAAAAATCCATCTTCTTTATTATAAAAGGAAATAGTTCTTCTTACAACAAGCTTCAGTAACTATGCTAGCGAAAAGCCCTTCTATAATCTACTTTGCTCCTACTTATACAAATTTCAAAATGAATCTTAAGTTTCCCCAACCTCTTGGGCTTCCCCAACTCTTCATTTACAAAATTTCATCTTCTAGTGTGTTTACTCGAAAAAAGGAATAAATACAAAATATTACATAATTTTCAATTTGTGAATAAGACATATTTAAGTGGGCCTAGTTGGTGTCTTAATGAAAAAACTCCATGCTTGAGATTATTCATTGATGAATTGATATTCAGCTGGCTCCAAGACACGCACTCCCACTTCATGCTTTAACAACTCGGTCTCGATCTCTTTCACTTTGGGTGTATTATGACTCAGTAATCCCTCCAACATGTGCTTGTGGAAACTTGTATAATCCAGATTCCAATAGATTCCTCACTAACATCTTCGATTTTAGATATGTTCTCTTCTCCTTTTCGCAGCCTCTCTTGTAAGTTATTTAAATGTTCCTCCCTGGATGGGAAATATTGATCCTGGGTGCCTTCTAAAATCATGCATTGATTGTGAACAACACACATGCCTTTGTAGAATTCAGTGCACTTTTCAATAGTTCTATCAATAGCGGTGTTTAAACTAATTGCTGCTTTGCACCCGAAATTCAGTATGCCACTTCCATCTTCAGAATACCCATAGTTTTCTGAGGCATATTTGTTGGAAAATTTGGGTTGGCTACTATCCATGCTAGTTGATTCTTCACAAGCTCGACCACATCTTATAACCTCTTTCGGAATTCTGACTAGCTGAGTGCTATTTATTTTAACCTAGCATCAATTTGTTTAATCCTGTACATCTCCCTTGCTAGACTTAATAAAATATGACTTATTTATTTTTTTAGCGAAGATGCTTGATTGCAGAAAGGTGCGATATCAAGTTGCTTCTCATTTGCCACCTTTAGCTGCTCAACTAGTAAATGGTTCTGAGTTTTTATATCTTCAACCTTATCTTCCAGATCATTTTTCTCTCCCTTAGTAATGGTAGATGACAACATTAAGGAATCTTTGTTTGATTCCAAGATATGATATACCTCCTTCAGTCTTTCCAACTCTGTGAGAGTGTCATCTCATTTTCTTTTCAAGCTTTGCTCATTTGCCCTTTCTTTCCTCGGGGTTTCTTTTACTTGGGACATTTTTTCCTTATTCTGCTCAAGATATTAAACCATTTGATTAACATTTTCTGCATTGGTGAGAGATGGAGCTACTGTAGTTGTTGCAAGGAGTTTGGGATATTTATTAGTCCCATGTAAAACTATTTTCTTGGTCACCATAATATCTATAGGTTGATCCCCAGAGTCCATCCTTTTCTCGGTCCTTATCACGACTCTCTTCTTGTTTTTATCATAGAAGATAGTAATAAGGTCAGCCAATGCCTGTTCCTGAGATGGGATGAAAGGTATTAGTACCAGTTCTACTGAGGGGGCTGGATCTTCTTTGGTTGTGCTACTTGATGGGACAGATGCCTCCAACGGATTATCATGAAACTGTGTCTGCTCAATATTAGCACGATCATGTTCTTCCTACTCCTTTTTTCGAAGCTCTTCAGCTGTTTTCTTTGCTTGGTATCTTTCTCGGTCAGTTTCTTGTTGTTTTATCTTTTCAACCTCTTCCTGCATTTTCTGCGCTTGTTCCTCTTGTTTCTTTTGTTGTTCCTCATATGATAATCGTCGCTCCGCTTCTTGTAATAATTTGAGGGATTCTTCTTATCTCTTATTTGTATCTTCTTCTTCTTGTTTCTTTTAATGCTCAGCATCTTTACTACTGCTTCCCTTGGCACCCACAGTTGTTATCTTTTGCTTGAATCTTCTTCTTAATGTTGTCATATTGTAGGCATTGCGTAATATTTCTTCATTTTTATCCCAGTAGTTCATGTAACCAAAATGTATCCCTGTTGCTGCACAATAGTTAGCAACCTTATTCTCTGAATCATTTCTATGAAAACTTATTTCTCTAAAGCAGAAGTATTCTAACTCCTTTACAAACTCCGGTGCACTTTTCACCTTGGAGAACTTATAAGTACCTATATAGAATGGGAGTGGTGGGTACACAGCCTTTTTATGACCAAATAAGAAGTTCCCAATCCCATCAATGTAAAGCTGCCTCACCACTTCTTTATGAACAACATAGTCTGTGGCTTATCTTGGTAACAGAGAAGGAGACCTACTTCCGCCAAACATCCTTATGTATAGACCTTCTTCTATTAGGTAATAATGGCCATTGTCTTCTACAATCTTCAATGTTTCCTCAATCATGCAGTTGAATTCTATAAGGAATATTAACTTGTACAGTGGCATTATGAAATATTCACAGATTCTCTTGTAATGGATAAAGTATTTGTGTGCCCAAAACAACTGGTACAGAGAATAAACAGGGTTTTTGGTCTTACCCCACCGGCAATTCAGTGTTGGGAACTGCTGAATGCACAAAATGAAATCGATCAGAAAAGAACTCATATATAACTCTGACTTCTTTTGTGAGAGACCTCCAAGTGCTACGCTTATACATGAGGACATACTGTTGGATATTATATCAGCCTAGTTGAAAATGGTACCTTGGGTGGCCACAAAATAAATCAATGGAACCCAGCTAATAGTCTGCCATTGTACATAACCTAGAAAATCAAGAAGCCATATTTAATTAGAAATATTTACCATACTATCACAATACATCTCAACAAAGTCTTTAGTCCACCCTAACAAGGCAATACTGAAATGAGAATTTAAACAACAGACTTAAGTCTTCTTTAGGGAAATTCCAGATATGGTTCGCAAGCAAGTAAACTCCATTTCAAGGGCACTAAGGATTTTCATAGGGCAACACATATCCCTGGGTAGAGTAACCAAAACACACAACCGGGTAAATGAGAAAACCATGAATACTAGAAAAAACCCAAAAAATCATACAACTAGGGTTTTCGCTCAGAGAGAAAACGTCCCCCATAGTTTGAAATTGAGTACAACGATCCTTTAAAACCCTTTTCGATCCTGGTCAATAACCATAATCCTTTCACTCCCACAATGGAAAAACGAAGGAGTGGTGCAGACGTCAAAACGATCGTCTGCCCACAGTCCTCCCACTGCAAATTACTGATGGAGAAACTCCCATGGTGAGGGATGGATGACAAATGGCTTGGGGCAGGTGGAAAATATCAACAGCCTTGTCTAACCAGAAGCAAAGTGAGCAAGGTTCCATCACTCGGGGAGAAAGCAAACACTGAAATTAGAATAAAAAATGAAACTCTTCAACCTCGAGGTATAAATATTCACTAAGGGCTGGAAAAACCTAACCTTACCAAACTATCACAATCTCTCGGCAAGCAGAAAAAAAAGCTTATGCATTAGGTCAAGATCCTACCTGGTGGTTGAAAACGAGCTAGAGCAAGTGTGGTCTTAGCGCGGTTGACTAGATCCACTCAATAGTCGATAGCTCCGCACAGTAAAACACAAGCTTAAAACGACCAACAATGACCATAACGCATTCCCCCATGGGTTTATAAGGTTAAAAAAAGACGACGTGCAATAAATGGTGCTCGGGTGAAAACATCGTTGGCGCCAAAAGAGAAATGCATCAGAAGTGATCCCAGGAGAGAAAACGATTCCTTCAGGTGAAAGATCGGAAATGATCTGATGTTCCTCAGGTGGCTACATACTTGTCTTACTGGGACAGGGAAATGACTTGAGGATTTTATCGACAGAATAACCCACTATCCATCTGCAACAAAATTGGGAGACTCTTCGAAAGGTTGTCGGTTGCACATCAACTTACTCATCCGAAGCGTCGCCAAAAAAAATTGAAACAAACCCTTGGGAAGACTTAGGAGCAAACATCCGCAACGGGGGGCGGGTAAGGACATAAGACTCCTCCACAAGTATTGGAAAATAAATCAACAAGCTGATCCGATGTGTTGGAAAAACTATTGACAACCATCCAGAAGGAATCAGAAACTTCTTCGATATCGTCGATACCATAGACAAGAGTTGAGCTGACGAATTGGCAAACTCTCGCGAGTCTTCTGGAAAGCATTCGAGAAGCAAAGGTTTGGTAAGTCAGAAAAAATATTCTGCTATGTCAGATAAACTCCATGAGTTCATCCGATACATCGGGTGGAAAGAAATAGTTTTGCTTTTAACAAAATTCAGCTTGCAACAGAAAAACTAAGCTAGGAAGAAATTCATGGAGGGTAAAGGTAAACTTTTAAGGCTTGAAAGCTAGAATTTCAAAAAGGGGGGGCCCTAAAACATAAATTTTTTTGGGTGGTGGTTGCAGCAGCAACAATTGGCGACTGAATGGTGAAGATAGATCTCTGAACAAACTATCTTCCAAAACACAAAAACTGCTTTATGATACTTTGCTAGATCAACTTGCTCCAACTCTTTTCAAGATTCTATTTAAAAATCCAGACCTTTACAGGGATGTGAGATTCAGAACTTACCATTGATTTCTTTCCAATGGGATAAGGTAACCAGGCTCTCAAAGTGGTGATAAATCTTATGAGGCCAAAATATGAGATTCATTTACCTCTGCATTTCATTTCTTTTGGCTGAGATACCACAGGATTGGAAGAGGATTAGGACAAGTATATTCGTTTGTTCTTCGTTCCCATGCCTTTTGCATTCTTTTGATGCTTTCAGACTTTTGTCTATTGAGTCTTCTCGGATTGCTCCTTTTACATTTGAGAGTTGATTTAGGTTCTTCCATCCATGGTGTCCTTTTGTGTGAGTGATATTTTGTTTCAGCTCACGGACGGAGAAGAACCTTTGAGCAATCATGTTATTTACCGGTTTATATTGCATTATATCTTTCTGAGATGTCTTTTCTTTCTGGGAAATTTTGACTCTTGAGATTTTTGGCTTTAATTTGTGGCATGGGATTATTTTGAATACCATACACCTGTCTGTCTTGCTTCCTTTCTGTGGATCCTTGGCTGCAAGATTCCTAGGACAGATATTTAAGGTGAAGTGGATGGAGGCTCAAAATAGTATTCTAGACTTCTCCTACCTTGGTTATTTAACAGGGTTTAAAACAGGACTTCAATGTGTTCTGAAAATGAATTTCTTTCTAAAGTCTATAAAATTAAACAATCTTTGTAATGATAAATTCTCACATAGATAACATCCAATAAGCAGTTCCTGGCTTAAAATATCCACAGTTTGTTCAAATCTCAATGAACTCCAACACCAAATGCTGAGCTCGTTTATTTAAAATAAACTAGAGTAAAGCATAGAAAAACAACAATGAACTAGAATAAAGCAAATCAACAGAAAGCAAAGAAAATTAACTAAATCAATCAAACAAAAAGTTCCTTCAAAGTACTAGGCAAAGTAAGGTTTGAGAACCAAGCCATTGATAGGCAGATTCTCTTCCAATCCCTGCAAATCCTGAAGCTTATACGTTGAGGAGCCTAACTTTGCAGCAATAAGAAATGGGCTAACCCAGAGATGTTGAAACTTAGTGTGCTTACCCCTTTCATCATGCGGGTGATCCCATTTGAGGACTAAATCCTCCACTTCGAAACTCTTATCTCTAGAATTACGCTTGTCAAACCATCTCTTTACAATCTCTTGCCGGTGTTTAAATCTCTCTTTAGCTTTGAGCCTAGACTCTTCTAACTTCAGCAAGGTATTGATTCTCACTTGTAAAACTTCACTACTGGATCCTCTTGAAGCTTGGCCTAACTAGGAAGCTAGGAGTAAAATGTTTGGTGGAAAAATGGCTTCCTTTCCATAAAATAGAGTGTAAGGTGATACACCTAAGGAATTCTTGGGTGTGACTCTATCAACCCAGAGTGCATTTGGGAGAGCTATATGCCAACTTCTTTGGTTTTCTATGACAGTATTCTTCTGAATTCTAATGATATTTTTGTTGGTAGATTTAGCTAATTCGTTTCCTTGGGGATAATAATTAGAAGAATAATGTAACTTCATTCCCTTATCATTAGCAAATTCTGTAAGTTTAATTGATGAAAAGTAAGATGCATTGTCAAAAAATAGGGAAATTGGAACCCCAAACCTGGCCATAATATTCTCTTGCAAGAAATCTATTACAGCATCTTCATTTACTTTCCGCAATGGAATTGCTTCCACCCATCTAGTGAAGTGATCAGTAGTTGTAAGAATGTATTTGTGTTGCAATGAAGAATTAGAATTTAATTTCATCGATAATGTCAATTCCCCATTGTTCAAATGGTCCCGAAACAATGACTGGTTGTAATGGTCTAGCCGCTTTTGCAAGTCTTCCTCCACTTCTCTGACACGTGTCACACTTTCTTGTGTGAGCATGTGCATCTTTGAACAAAGTTGGCCAATAGTATCCTGCCCTCAGGATCTTGTGAGCAGTAGTGTCTTCAGAATAGTGTCCCTCAGGAGGACCATCATGTAATTCTTTAATCACTTTAGCCGCATCTTCATGTTCTAAACATCTTAGGAAAACTCTGCCATATTTATTTCTAAATAGAACTCCATCAATTACTTGATAGGATGCTGATTTAAACCATAGTTCTCTTCTTTGCTTTGAACTCCAATGTTCCGAAAAATAACCTTGCTGGAGATAATGTATCAAGTCTCTATACCATGATTGTGGAGCTGTAAAAATGGGGCACATGTCAATCATATGAACTTCAGCCTCATTCTCCCAATCACCTTCTTGACTATCTTGAATTTCAGCCATTAGTTTGTACAATCCTTGTCCTTTAATAATGGTTGTTGGCTTAAACTCTAAAACGTGTTCTTGTAGAGCTGTCACCCAATTACCTCTTCTCTCGCCTAATTCCTTTTGCATGAAGAGGCTTCGGACTGCTAGGTGAGGGACAATCACTTTAGTCCTATTCTTAAGTATATATGGCCTGAATTGCTTCATTGCCTTAAATATTGCGTAAGCTTGCTTATGAATAGCAGGGTAATTCAATTAAGTGCCTTGTAAACCAATGCTCATAAAAGATATGGTAAATTCATCTCCCCCTTCTTCCTTTTACATTGGTACCGCTGTAAGCGAATTATTAGAAGCAAATGTGTATAAGATAAAATATTTATCAAAATTAGGACTCCTAAGTGAAGGTGCATGTGCTACTGCTGTTTTGATATTAGTAAATGCATCCTTCTCTACATCAGTCCATTTAAACTACACATTTTTCTTAACCGTCTGCTACAAAGGTTTGACTATTTGTGCAAAATCAGGCACAAACCTTCACACAAAATTAATAGTCCCCATGAATGATTGCATGCCTTTCTTATTGTGGGGAAAGGGGATTTGTACTATAGCCTCAATCCTTTCTAGGTCTATGGAGATTCCCCTTGTAGAAATGACGTGACCCAATAGATTTCCTTCCAGCACTGCGAAAACACATTTCTTTGGATTTAATGAGATACCGTATTTCCAAAAACACTCAAATTTTTGTTTCAAATGATACATATATTCTTCTCTTTTCTTTGAAAATACCGTTACATCATCCAAATAGACCACTGCACTATGGCCTATCAGTCCCCATAAATCTATGTCCATAGCCCTTTGGAAAGTGGTTCCAACATTAATTAATCCAAAGGGAATTATCCTATAGGAAAAGGTTCTCCACTTTGTACGGAACATGTTTTTCAGCCTATCTTGTTCTACTACCAGTACCTGATTGTAGCATGAAAACCCATCCAACAAAGAGAACAACTCAGAGCCTGACACCATCTGGAAAATTTGCTCCATTGGAGGGACTAGATAATTGTCTTTGTTTGAGGTACGCTTTAAATTCATGAAATCCACACATAATCTTATCTCCCTAGACTTCTTCCTCACAAGTACCAAATTTTCAACCCATTCCGAGTGTCTAACCTTAAAAATGATCTTTGCATCAAATAAATTTTTCACCTCAGCTTGAATTAGGGGTTCCAGCTTGGGATTCATCTTTCTTAATTGTTGCTGGAAAGGCTTCACACCCATTTTAATGGGAATAATATGTTGGATAATGTGGGTGTCATATGTCTTTAGGTCATCATAATTCCAAGTAAATACATCTTTATAATGCAGAAATATACTGATGAACTTGCTTCTTTCACCTGGTGAACAACATTTCCCCAAGTTTACATACTTGGGTTTAGCTTCTGTTCCCATATTGATCAACTCATATTGCATCGATGAACCGCGCGTTTTGACATTGGCTGGACTTTTGAATTTGTTATTTAAATCAAACATCCTTTCCAATGTTCTGACCCTTTTTGGTATCAAGTTACTATTTTGAAGATTTGCTTGGTGCTCTTCGTCATCAATAACTGCATCTTTAAAAGCTTCTTCATTGTTTAGGAATTCCAGAATCTGTCGGTCATCATCAAATACTCTCAAATTGGTGACATTATTAGGTAGGAATGACCTGAAAATCAATTCAATTGAACATTTCTTATTTGTAGGCACCAATCTTGCAGCATAGGTAGTTAATAAATTAGTTGCTGCATTTTTCAGTCTAGGAATAGAATTAATATTAAAAGCATCAAAATTTGTTATGAGTTCCCAAACTTCATTTTGATACCCTTTTAGATGAGGAGATAAACAATGGATTGTATTGCGGACCTGCTTTACAATTATTTCAGAGTCTCCAAAGACTTTTAAATTCCTAACTTTCAAATCAATTGCCTTTTTTAATCCTTGGATTAATGCTTCATATTCATTCGTATTATTAGTGAATTCAAATTCTAACCTCTAAGATAAAAACTGATTATTGTTTCCTAGATCAGTCAAGAAACAACCGACCCCTAATCATTCTTGACTTTTCGAACCATCAAAATACAAAATCCAAAACTGATTTTCTACTTCTAAAGCACTAGTTCTACTTTCTAAAACAGAAACTAAATTAACTATATTACAATCAATATTGTCAGTCCATGAAAACTGAAGGAGAGCTGTTCGTCTGACTCATTGCTGGCGTCTTCCGCTTGGTAATTTCTTGGTTCAAGTTCTAAATAACAATTGCCTAAAAATGACTATGAGAAATTTACTGGCTCACTTTTCCCTTCAAGCTGCATCACATTATATTTCATACGTGGTTCTCTTAGTACTTTAATCTGATTCTGATAGCCTTTGTAAGGTAACCACAAGTGTGACCAATTTGTTCCAAAATACCCATTAATCTTTTTGGACCAATCCCTACTCAGTATTAAACCACAGGCTTCCGGGATGTCTACTACCATAAATCTATGTACTAACAGACTCTTTCGTCAATTGCGAGTCGAATCAATACATCCTTCATCTTTCCGACCACCTTGATTGTCGTCCTATCCAATTGAATTATTTGACTAGAGGAGGGATTAGGTTTCCCATTTATCTTTTTACAAATTGGCAAGGGCATG
The DNA here is from genome assembly GCA_001517045.1 of Pseudotsuga menziesii. Taxonomy (NCBI): domain Eukaryota; kingdom Viridiplantae; phylum Streptophyta; class Pinopsida; order Pinales; family Pinaceae; genus Pseudotsuga; species Pseudotsuga menziesii. The sequence goes on from LPNX010390679.1 coordinate 54,612, forward strand.
GCATTCGAAGATGATCCAGAATCTACTAGACAATTGTGTACATTCACATTAAAAATTTCAAAGGCCAGCAGGAATGGCTTAGTTCGAGACTTAGACTTTCCTCCAATATTGGATTCATTTATCTATTTATCTAATGGGACATTTTCTTTAGTTCTTCTAGGTTGAGGATCCAAGGCTTCCAAAAGTTTTTTCTTCTGTTGTGGAAAATTACACATCTCAAATAACGAAATATTTGCCTTGGTTTTCTTAATATCTTCTATTATATCATATCCCATTTCTGGTTCCACCGAACTTTTCTTGTTATTATCTGATTTACTCTCCACAACTTTTGTTGGTTCACTTATTGTTGGAGCTTTCTGCTTTGCTATGAATTTTTCAGGTATAGGTGGGTTTTGAGTCTTATTAGTAAGTTTTTTCATACTTTCTTGGAACTTCTTAATATTGGGCAATAAACCCTCATATGTTATTGGTCCATGACTTCTTGTTGTGATGTTTACTGCCGAAAGTTGTATTTCTTTAGTGTATTTTTCTTCTTCTAACCCTAGTGTGGTCATACAGTCCCACAAAACCATGGTAATTTCTTTCAGGGTTTTCTCAGTTTCAGTTTCCTTTTGAGTCCGTGATTTGAATATATAAAAGTTGATTTAAGACTAGATTCATAGAATTAATCCACTGAGGGCAGCTCTTCTTAGAATGGGGTTGTTGGTGAAAAGGACAAAAATTATCCATCCCAACTTCAGTGAGATTCAACACAGAAGAGTTGTTGGTGGGTGGTTGGGATGGACTATTTTGCTCTTTCTTCTTGAAAAATTGTCTAAATGGATTTCTAGAAGAACTTGATTCTTTATCTTTCTCTAAGTCAACAATCTTGTTCGAGAGTTTTTGTACCATTTTAACCACATTTTCCAATTTGTTTGAACGTTCCTCTTTGGGTTTAGTCAGCAACAAAGGCTTCTTCTTAAAAGTTTTCGTATATGAATCTGTAGTTTGTTTATTTATACTTTCGAGTTCCTCTTCTAACTTCTTATATTCTTCATAGGTTTCTAACAATGAAGGTTTTACTGATCACTTTACAAACATCGTTATCTCTAGAGAAAGCGCCGAAGAATAATATTCTATCAATGCTTCTTCAGCAGGCATTATGGCAGCACTGAAATTATTCAAATGGTGAGCGAACCTATGATTAAAATCAAGCACTTTCTCTTTTTTCTCCATCTTTAGAGAAATTAACTCTTTCATCAGAGTAGCTATGGTTCTTTGGCGTCCAAACTTGCTCTTAAACAGTATTTCAAATGTATTCCAGTTTGTGATTGAATTCTCTTGTAGGCCAAAATACTATGATGCTGCTTTTCCTTTAAGGGTATGCATAAACAGTCTGCATACTACATCTTCATGTTTTGTTGCTGATAAGACTTTAAGAGCTAAAAAAACTTTGTAAATGATCATCCACATCAACAACTTCTGTTGGGTCAAACTTAGGTAAATACTTCTCAGGGTGGGTAGGTAAATTGTGCAACGAAGCAGCCGGGTTAAGAGGGGTTTTGGCCCTCCAAGCTGGTGGTGGAGGTGGCTGATTAGAATTTCGATTCACAGGTTGATTTGCATTCACATTTCCATCCATGATTTGGGGTGGATATGGAGGTGGAGACTGAATAGGGGTTTGAAAATGTGAACAAGACAGGGAATCAGGTCCCATTTGGCCAAGAGGTTGAACAATTTCTTGCAAGGTTAAATATACCATCTCTTCAAAATATCCCACTAACACTGAATATTCTATGTAAGGGAGTTCTGTTCCACGAGCTTGTCTTCTAGGCGAGTCAGGGATATTTGGAAATCCTCCAAGATTCTTTGCACACGACCTTGTGATTCTTCTTAAATCATTAACTACTTCGAGAGAAATAGGATAAAGGTACTCTGGAACTTCTAACTCTGGATTAACTTTTCTTTCAAGACTAGAGTCCTTGGGAAAATTGGTTTTAGAACTATCACTGGTGGAATATTCTCAAGAAAACGGATTCCCTCGGCCAACCATGCACTAGCAGCCCTCCTTCTAGTGCCAAAACTGTTGATGCTTGGAAAAATCCCAGGTACCGACAGTAGGGATTCTCCCCAACAATTGTTCCCAAATAGATATTTTATTGTTTGGTATGGGGAATCCATCCAGTTTGCATTCTAACTACCGTAGAGTTAAAGTGTATTCTTAAATCTCTTTTACCGGTTGCAGCCCAATCTACCATTTATATATTTTATCTTTTATGTATGAAATGCAAGTGCCTAGATTAAATGTAAGTAATAGTAATAGAACAACTAATATAAATCTATTACAAACTATCCCCAGGGAGCAAGATTGATATTAAATATGATGAATGATGTACTGTATTGTTTGCGTGAAGAACTCTACAAATAACCGATAAATCCAGGATACATACATACATCAGAGAGTTAACATAGAGATAGCTCAGTGATGTTCAAACATTCATCATTCATTATTGCATAAGGTTCATCACATAACATGAAATAAGTCATAACACATAAATAGTTCATAGGGTTAGGAACGATCTCACAAATTGTATATCGTGCTAAAAAAGAAATAGTACTTCATTCAGCTTTACACAACATGTTTTGAGGCTTATGCAATACTCTCTCTAGTAAAAATTCCATCTTCTTTATTATAAAAGGAAACAATTATTCTTACAACAAGCTTCGGTAATTATGCTAGCGAAAATCCCTTCTATCATCTACTTTTCTCCTACTTATACAAATTACAAAATGACTCTTAAGTTTCCCCAACCTCTTGGGATTCCCCAACTCTTCATTTACAAAATTTCATCTTCTAGTGTGTTTACTCGGAAAAAGGAATAAATACAAAATATTACATAATTCTCAATTTGTGAATAAGACAGATTTAAGTGGGCCCAGTTTATGTCTTAATGAAAACACTCCATGCTTGAGCTTCTTCATTGATGACTCGATATTCATCTGGCTCCAGCACATGCACTACCACTTCATGCTTTGGCAACTGGGACTCGATCTCTTTCACTTTGGGTGTATTCTGACTCCTCCAACATGTGATTGTGTATTAAAACTTGTATAATCCAGATTCCAATAGCTTCCTCACTAACATATTAGATTTTAGATATGTTCTCTTCTCCTTTTCGCAGCCTCTCTTGTAAGTTATTTAAATGTTCCTCCCTGGCTGGTAAATCTTGATCACGGGCACCTTCTAAAAGCATGGATTGATTATGAACAACACACATGCCTTTGTAGAATTCAGTGCAATTTTCAATAATTCTATCAATAGCGGTGTTTAACCTGACTGTTGCTTTGCACCCGAAATTCAATATGGCCACTTCCATCTTCAGACTCCCCGTAGTTTTCTATGGCATATTTTCTGGAAAGGTCAGGTTGGCTCTTTTCCATGCTAGCTGATTCTTCACAATCTTGGCCACATATGATAACCTCTTTCAGAATTCTAACAAGCTGAGTGCTATTTCTTTTAACCTAGCCTCAATTTGTTTAATCCTGTACATATCCCCTTCTAGCCTCAAAAAAATCTGATTTATTTCTTTTGTAGAGAAGATGCTTGATTGCTGAAAAGCGCGATATCAAGTTGCTTCTCATTTTCCACCTTTATCTTCTAAACCAGTAAACGGTTCCAAGTATTTAGATCTTCAACCTTATCTTCTAGATCCTTTTTCTCTCCCTTAGTAATGGTAGCTGACAACATTAAGGAATCTTTGTCTGATTGCAAGATCTTATATACCCCCTTTAGTCTTTCCAACTCTGTGAGAGTGTCATCGTATTTTCTTTTCAAGATTTTCCCTTCTCTCCTTTCTTTCCTCAAGGTTTCTTTTACTTGGGACATTTTCTCCTTATACTACTCAAGATCATCATCCATTTGATTAACATTATCTGCATTGGCGAGATCTGAGGCTACTTCAGCTGCTGCAAGGAGTTTGGGATCTTTATTAGTCCCATGTAAAAATGTTTTCTCGGTCACCATAATATCTACAGGCTGATCCCTAGAGTCCATCCTTTTCTCGGTCCTTATCATGATCCTCTTCTTCTTTTTATCATAGAAGATAGTACTAAGGTCAGCCACTTCCTATTCCTGAGATGGGATGAAAGGTATTAGTCCCATTTCTACCGAGGGGGCTAGATCTTCTGTGGTTGTGCTACTTGATGGGACAGATGGCTCCAACGGATTATCATGAAACTGTGTTTGCTCAATATTAGCACGATTATGTTCTTCCTGCTCCTTTTTTCGAAGCTCTTCAGTTTCTTTCTCTGCTTGGTCTCTTACTCGGTCAGCTACTTCCTATTTTATATTTTCAACCTCTTACTGCATTTTCTGCACTTCTTCCTCTTGTTTCTTCTGTTGTTCCTCATCTGATAATCGTTGCTCTGCTTCCTGTAATAATGTGAGGGCTTCTTCATCTCTCTTCTTTGCAACTTCTTATTCTTGTTTCTTTTGCTACTCAACAACTTTACTACTGCTTCCCTTGCTGCCCACAGTTGTTATCGTTTGCTTGAATCTTCTTCTTAACGCTGTCATATTGCAAACATTGCAGAATATTTCTTCATTTTTATCCCAGTAGTTCGTGTACTCAAAATGTACCCCTGATGCTGCACAATAGTTAGCAACCTTGTTCTCTGAATCATTTCTATGAAAACTTATTTCTCCAAAGCGGAAGTATTCTAACTCCCTTACAAATTTCGATGCACTTTTCACCTTGGAGAACTTATTGTTGAAATATTGTAACTTCAAAGAATATTCTATATGTATCTTTTGTGGTCCTCGATGGTCCTATCGGGAGAACCACTTGTATTAATTTGTACCCCGATGCTTCTAATTGGAAGAACTAATAAGAGTCATGAGGTAGTCCCCTCTAATTGTAAAGGTGGGTCATTAGCACCCCAGTGTGGTTACTTGAGCCTACATGATTAACTCGAGCCTACATGTTAGATGAGTTAACTTAAGTGAACAGATGAATATAAATAGAGGTGTGGTGCTCCTCATTTGTAACACACACTCTCACTTGTATAGCACATTAGTGGAGAAGAGAAGTAGCTAGAGAAGGAGGAGGATCAGGCTTTGATCTCCTTGCTGGTTTTATCTTTTATCTTTTTGGGGCATCTATATTGAGGAATATTTTGCTGGGTTTTTCCCCTTAGGGTTTTCCCAGGATAAATATTTGTGTTCCTTTTGTATGGTTGTGCTTGTCTATCTTTCAGTGATCCTGTTTATATGCTTTTTTTAAGAAAATGAAATGAAATACTGATGTCTTAGCTAAGCATATGAAATGTTAACATGGTATCAGAGTGTTGCAGCTGCAACGATTTTCCCAAATTTCTAAAAAAAATTTGGACCCTCCTTTGCTTTGGATTAGTTTAGTCCTTTTCTTGTTTTCATCCTTTTGAGTTCAACTTATGGATTTCGAAGTGCCTGCATGGAATTTGAGCGCTTTCACTTAGCTGGTTTCTCAATGTTTTCATGTCTTTCATTTTAAATTGAGTATCTTCTTGGATCGGGAGGTTTCGTCTTTGGCCGATCCGCCGTTGCGGGTCCTTTTCAAATCATCTTTATCTTTTCTGCCCCGCCGTTGCGGGTGGCTTCCGAAACTTCATTTTCGTTCTTTGCCCCACCGTTGCGGGTGGATTTCGAAACCTGACCTTTGTTTCTCGCCCCGTCGTTGCGGGTGGCTGCAAGAACCCGGTTGTTTGTCCACCCCGCCGTTGCGGGCCTGCCTCCTTTCTTGGTTGTCATATAACAGTTGCGGGCGCGTTCTTAATATCGTGTCGGAGGGAGACGAATTCTTCCCTTGCCGCCCTTGCGGTCCAATGAAAGATTGAGAGATGCGGTTTATGGCCGACTACGTTTGTCGGTGCCATGGAGAATGTTGGCTTCCACGATACACCCGCCGTTGCGGGGGTCGCCAAACTCCTGATCGCCCGACAAATGAATCCGTTGCCGCCCGACCTCGTGTTAAAGCGTATGCCTTTGTTTGGTGATGCGGGTGGTGGAGTAAAGAGGGTGTCCCGCCGTTGCAGGTGTAGATAAGTTGAGCCGCCCGCCGAGACTTTCCTATCCGGCCCGACTGATCTGACTCGTCGTTCGTGCTAGTTTTTTATATATACGGGGCGCGTGGTTGTTTTTTTTATTGTTTTATCGCGTCCGAGCTGTCGCATTGTCGAGCTAGCGAGTTGTGTGGAGCTTCGTACCGGTACCCACGTCCAGCTGTTGGTCAAGGATTCCATCGCTGTCACCTATTCATTCGTGCAATCCTGCCAGGTAGGAGCTTAAGCCCTTCTTTTCAAAGTTTTGGCTAGGTTACTTAGGGTGAAAATAATGAAGAATTTACGGCCTGTTGTTGTCGTTGTTCGTAAACGGGGTTCTTCTTTACCCGCGGCTAGGGTTGGTAGTTCCGTTCTCCCCAGCAGTTGCGCCCGTGTCTTATCTTATTGGGGGGGAATAGTTTTTGGCCGTTGGAGGGATTGGGTTTTTTCCCTTTTATAAAGCCGCGCTTTCATCTACCTCCGCGTTTTGGTTCATCCATAGAGATTGGGGAAGACAAGGTGCAGGCGGCCGTTATGCCGCCTGCACCTGGTTATTTCTTGTTGCGATGTGGACTTTGAAGCGTTTGGGGGGGGGATTTTTCACAGTTCGTCCATGATAGACGTCCGGCTGTTTGATTTCCTCTTCCGTGAACCCTAGTCGTAGCCTTCGCACTGCGCATTCGCCATCGCTGGCCACCGTGAAGCCCTAGGGCCGTGCCGCGGTCATTATTCGAA
>LPNX010390767.1:0-74611 GCA_001517045.1 Pseudotsuga menziesii
CTCCCCACCTACTAACACATTGTCTCACTCTCTTTCCCCCTTTCTCCACTTACCCATAATCTCTTAACACCCCCATTGGTCTCTACCTCTAACTCCTTAACATGCCCTCTCCATGTCTACCTTTAACCCCTTACCACACCCTCCCCCAAACCTTTAAATGGTATAATCACAAACAAAACAATATAGTTCTAAATCATGTGCCCGTTTTTGTTAATAAAATCACATGCCCATTTTTGTTAATCAAATCACGCATGTGTTGCATTCAATAAAAATGAGTGTGTGTTGTTGTTAATAAAAAACATACTCGTTATTATCACATATGCTCTTAACCCCCCACTCCTAAACTCCTATCACACACCTTCCTCTCTCTCTCTCACACACACACACATATGCACCCCCCTCCCTTATATCACTCCCCAACCAATCCAACTACATCTAACCCCCACCACCCTATTACATCCCCTCTACAACACCTAGACACACCCACATTAATCTAACCTCCCTCGACTCCTAAACTCCTAAGACATCCCTTCCTCTCTCTCTCTCTCGCACACAAACACATCCCTATGTTTCCCCTTACCACTAATGCCCCCCTCCCTTATATCACTCCCCAACCAATCCAACTACCTCTAACCCCCCCCCCTTATTACATCCCCTCTACATTCACCTAGACACCCTCACATGCATCCACAGGTCTCCCTTTACCACTAACACCCCCCTCCCTTATATCACTCCCAAACCAATCCAACTACCTCTAACCCCCACCCTCCTATTACATCCCTTCTACATTCACCTAGACACCCCCACATTAATATAACCCTTGCCCCACTCCTAAAATCCTAACACATCCCTTCCTCTCACTCTCACTCTCACACACATCCCCATGTCTCCCCTCTGACACATACACTCACACATCCCTATGTCGCCCCTTAGCACTAGCACCCCCTAACCTATCTCTCTGACACACACACACACACACATCCCTATGTCTCCCATTACCACTAGCACCCCCTAACCTATCTCTCTAGAACACACACACAAATCCCTATGTCAGACCTTACCACTAGCACCCCCTACCCTATCTCTCTAATACACACACACACATTCCTATGTATCCCCTTATTACTAACACCCCTTAACCTATCTTTTTCTCACACACACATCCCTATGTATCCCCTTATTACTAACACCACTTAACCTATCTTTTTCTCACACACACATCCCTTGAGTTTTGAAACAATATAGTTAGGTTAAAGAGAGGGGGGGGGTGTTAAGGCGCGAAGACTAAGGGAGTGCTTTTTAATTCCCCCCTAAACCTTGAATGATCCCTTAGTTGTGCAACTAACTTCTTAAATGCTCCAAAATTCTATTAGAGTAAAAGCGCCCCTGTTTTAGTTAACAATAACGTGTGCACGTTTAGTCTCAGTATAAGCAATAGCAGTCCCTACCTTAGAAACACTCTAACACATTTCACACAAGTTTGATAGTCTGCGCGCAATTTCAGGTTACATACAGTGCGTGAACATTCTGTTCTTCACCATATTATCACACTAAATTGTTTGTGACATCAAGCATCTCCACCACAAGTTTCTAAGTATTGCTTGGAGCATGGTATACATTGGGGAGTGAAAAATAAAGAATTAATTGAGCAAGAAAGAATACATTAATCGAGCAAGGAGCACCATAGAGCATCTCCACCATTGTTTTTCTTGCAATTGAGGAGCTAGTGGAGGAAACATTAACTTGGTCATCGTCGTAGACACATTTGAGCAAGAAACACAAGAAACAAACCGAGCTTGGGGAATTTCCCATTCAGGAGCACCATAGAGCATCTCCACCATTGTTTTTCTTGCAATTGAGGAGCTAGCAAAGGCAAAATTAACTTGGTTATTGTGGTGGAGTATGTAGACACAATTGAGCAAGAAATAAACAAAGCTTGGGGAATTTCCCATTGAGGAGCACCATAGAGCATCTCTACCATTGTTTTTCTTCCCCCTAACTTGAGTATCTAGACACCAACCAAACTTGGGTAGTCTCCCATTGAAGAGTACCATTGAGGAGCTAGCAAAGGAAACCATATATATCATTGATCATTGTGGTGATGGGAAACTCACATAATCGAGCAAGAAAATCAGCAAGGAAGAGGATACCCAATGAAATCCTTGAATAAATTAGAGGGAAGAAAAGAAATAACATGACCAATCGAAGACTCTCTATGGACACTCAACCAATTCCGTTTGTTGAGGATGTCACAGTTCTTCCTACCAATCCACATCAAGAAAGAAAAAATCATTTGCTCGAGGGGCCTTCGATCTCCAGATGAGTAGAAGAACGAGCACTGCATGGCACTAATCAAAGAGTAAAACGTAGGTGCACATCAAGGCCACCTGAAACCTTGTCATATTTAATTTAATGTGGGTATACAAGTGACAAAGTTAGAGAGATGTTGAATGCCAAAAGTATGCTTGAAGAAGACAATGTTGTTTAGACCACCCAAGAGGATTTCCAATTGCCACTGTCTGACCATAAGGAAGACACAGAAGGACATGAAGCTCATGTTCAAATTCTAGACCGACCGGGTGATATGGTACAGGGTCCAGTTCCAACCTCCCTACCTCCATTATCAACTTCATGTCGAAGAACACCAAAATGTATACAGATCAATGAAAGTCTCAATGGTTCACTTGAAGGTACACTGCCTAAATGCAATATTGCATATTAAGCTCAATATATACTTTTCAACTATTTTGATTCTAAATGTGATGGAGATAAATGTAGATTATTCATATCATTGTTAAAATCTAGGTCTATGACTGTTGCTAGGAAAAACTTAAGGTTAAAGATCATAAACACTTCTGAACCAACTTCTCATGCTGTCAAAAGTTTGGTAGATGCATTTAGTACTATTGGAAATAAATCCTATCCAAAGGATCACAATGCAGCTTGTCATGTGTTGTCACAATCAATTGTGAACAAAATCACCAGGGCCCTTCACCTTCTTAAGCCTACATCAAAACTTGTAGGATTGGATATCAAAGCACTCTCTAGGTATTGTTCTAGAAGAGAACAACTTGACTCTAGTGAAAAAGATGTCTAGTCCTTCATTGGCAGGTTGCCACGCTCCGATATGAATCTCATTTATGTTGTAAAGGGACTAGTGCAGGAGTTTTGGCATGACAATAGTAGACTTGCATCCAACCAAAAAGATGTACTAAAATTGAGAAGGAGTTCAAGGGATCATGGGCCCCACATTAAACATTTTCTTGACATGACACAAACAGAATTATATGCGAGATTTAGGCATGAACATAATGAACTTAAATTGGGCCAAAGATCCTTCGAGAAATGCGAACCATGGTATGTTAAAATAAACGCAACTCGCAACACATGATTTTTGTCGATATCACATTGATTACGGTTATTATTATGACACATATATACATATATTGTGTTTTTTGCATAACACTCTTATGCAGGAATGCTCAACTACATTGCCACCAACATCATCTAGAGAGTTTATCCATAGCATCTTATGTAGAAGGACATAAGGTTGCACATTTACTCAAAGTCCTTGCGTATATGGGACATGCCCAAGGTGTGGTGGAATGGAATTTTTAGACAAATGCATACATGTCACCGATGAGCATGAACTTGGGAGACATGAAGTGAACTTGCAACCATTCAAATATGTCAGGTATGATATCGATGGAGGGAATGAAAGAAAAAAAATACAATTGGTCACCTCTCAAGTTAGTAACGATTTCCTGAATAGTATTTTTTCTTTCATCTATTGCTACTTCATATATGTAACAACCTATTTATTTGCACATATTTATTGTTGATATACCAGGTAGTGGTATGCAACTTCATGGAGGAATTCTTTGAAAAGACACAATAGTATGTAAAGCATGTACATGTGGCTCGTTGGAAAGATGAGCAGTTTAGAGGGTGTATGGATACACTTCCTATTGGAACTATATTATCAATGGACAATTTTGCGGAAAAATACACTCTTCAACCACAGAACAAGATTCAGAGCCAATATTATCACTCAGACTAGGTCATCATAATGGTCGATATCACCTATAGGCATGGGGCAGATAGTACTAAAGAGAAAAGTGTTATATTGAAGGAGTATCACTTTTACATAAGTGATGACAGGTGTCATGACTTGGATTTTGTACAACACAGCTTTCAATTTTTCTATAAACACTTGGAGGATAACAATATAAATATGGAACAACATTGGATTTGGTTTGATGGTTGTGCAGGGCAATTCAAAAATTCTCATGTCTTCCGATGGTTGTGTATTCTCCATAAGAGGCATATGGTGCCACATAGTTGGAACTATTTTGAGACCAGACATGGAAAAGGGGAACATGATGGTGCAGGTGCATGCATCAATACTGCATTACATAGGCAAGAGCTGAAATGCATAACAATGTCGCTCATCCGAGATGCAAAGACCATTATTGTATGGTGTTCTTCAGTGATGGGGTAGGGAGCTAGAAGGAAAGGAGACCAATCATCTCAAAAAGTACATGTACATAGATATTTTTTGGAGTTGTTCAATGTAGATCGATCACACCTATATGAGTGCAAGATTGTCAGAGGAACTTGTGCATTCCATTTAGTTAGGACGTCAGACAATGCTATAGTTGAAATGTGGACAAGAAAACTCTCTTGTTTTTGTTATCCATGTAGTAGTGGTGAATGGGAAAACTATGAATCCACAGATTGGGTTGACAGCTGGGATCGTGTACCACTCCCCATTGGTTGACAAATAACTGTAGAATTATCCTAGTTGGAGGAGGGCTAGTCTAGCATTTTACATGACTACAACCACATTTCATATCTCATACAACCAGGTTCAACTATTATGTTGATGTCTTTGAGATGTTTGACGACTAGTTGTATAAATAATAGATCAATGCTATGAGCAATGATGCTAAGAAGAAGCACAGGAAATAGATCTTGCTACTAAGAATTCTTGCAAGCATACATAGGAAAAATAGAGTGAAGAAAGGAGACTAAATCACATGAATGAAGAGATGAATATTGGTGTGTATCCTTACATTGAATAATTATGAATAATAGTGTACATAAATAGTACATCCCTCATAGGAAAATCGAATTGTATGGAAACAACTCATAAAGCTCAAAAAGGCTGACTTACCAAAATATAGCAAACCTCCATAGGTGGCTAAAGTACTTACCAAATCTATCAAGGACCTCACAAGTTGGAAAAAGCATGAGTGATTTTTCAAGGAGATGGAAATAACATGCTAATCCTATAAAATGGAGAAAAACTAATGGATGATGGGTTGGGAACAAAATCTCCCAGTTTCCTAGTTGACTAGCTTTTATCTTATCCATAGAAAAGCAAGAAAGCAGAAAAAATAGAATAAAGCAGAATCTATTGTAAAGTCCTGTATACTGATTTTTGATGGTCAAAAGGTGGTCAAGATCAACCCATAATTGGAAATAAATCATGCGCTGGAATGTAGAACCTCCAAGAATGAAGAGGAGAGACTCCTTGTATCTCATCAACTGATGAAGTAGGAGCATTATAATAATTATTCTTTCTTCTGTCAAAATATGATCTGTAAACATAATCTGAAATGGAAAAGAGATCTGTGCATACTCCTTTCCAAAGAGTACAAAAAATAAGGCAATTTATTTCACACCCAATTCCCTGAATAGCTGCAAAATTGTGATGTGGATCACATGTCAATATTCCAATATGATGTAGCCCCTGTATAGATATGATATGAGGCTGATAAAACTCTAATATATCATAAATATTAACATATGAAATAGCAAGGACAAAGTCTTCAATGGCTCCATGAGGATATAGGGCTAGACTAGGAAAATTATGAGCAACTGGGGAAAACTGATAAGTGTAAAAATATGAATGAGGGATGGGCATAATATCTGAATCATAAGTGTTTAAAAAATATCCAAAAATGTTTAATATCATTCCAAATATTACTAAGGACATGGATAAACAGCCACTAAAAGTTAGGAAAGACTTCAAATCATGTAAGATAAATATCACTGCATAAGAGACCAATGAGGAATCAACTAGTGAGCTTGGGATTTGTATAGTATTTGGATTATTCAGAGGTATGGTAGATGGTATGGATGGTGGTATTATATGTGTATCAACCTGCAAATATGCTTCTAAATTAGAATCCAAAGGATCACATATAAGCATATCGATAGACTCATGGGAATACACTGGTAATGAATCCTCTATATGAAAGGAGGAAATAATGGGATATTCACATTCTTCAAGGAGGTTCTGAGTATTGATGCCAAGAACAAAGGAGGATATGATTAAGAACATGAGATCAAGTAAGGTAAATGGTATGACACAAATAAGGCTTGATGTGGCTAAGCAAACATCCTGTAAGTCATTGGGTTGCGCACCATCAATGAGAGAGGTATGCAAGAGGTGTAAAGAATCTGGCACATAGATCTCAGAATCTAATATAGGGGATTGAGAGAAAAATGAATGGGTTATAGAATCATAATAAATATCATCAGTATCTCCATATGTTACTTATTTTTCATCAATAGTATCACAAGAATAAAAATCACCTTCAAGAGACACAGAAAAACATGGCTCTTCAATATTTGCTTCTTCATTGAAGAAGGAAGCATTTGAATGAAAGAGGGAAGCAGCAACATGAATTGTATGAGAAAATTATTCATCATGATCCACTTCATCAGAGAATGTAGAGGCCAATAAATCTTGAGAAAGAGAACAAGAGGAGATGCTAGGTTTGCTCCATGCATCATCTTCAATTTCCTGCAAACCAAAAGCTTTGTCCAAAATTTTCCAAAGCTCAAATGGAAATTCAGTAGAATATATGAGATGATATATATTTGGTGACATTCCAAAACACATAATTCCATAATATCTATCACAATTATTTAGCCAATCAATCTTCTCTTCATAACACTCAAGTTCACTCAATGCACCAATGGAGACATCAAAGAGACATTGCCTCTTCAAGTATACACTCGTCTTTGGCTTCCAATCGGCATAGTTGAAAGGAGATAGTAGAGGAGATTTTGAATCCATATTGAATTTGTTGATATTCTCTAATAGATACTCTCTAGAACCTGCAAAACAAACTAGGAGAAAATCTTGTAAGCTAGACAAGCTCTTCTTCAGAGAGGGATAGGAGACTGGAAGCGCTCCTCAACTCTGTAGAACTTGATAAACCTTATAGCTCCGATGCCATGTAGAAATAATAGATCAATTCTATGAGCAATGATGCTAAGAAGAAGCACAGGAAATAGATCTTGCTACTAATAATTCTCACAAGCATACATAGGAAAAATAGAGAGAAGAAAAGAGACTGGATCACATGAATGAAGAGATGAATATTGGTGTGTATCCTTCCATTGAATAATTATGAATAATAGTGTACATAAATAGTACATCCCTCATAGGAAAATAGAATTGTATGGAAACAACTCATAAAGCTCCAAAAGTCTGACTTACCAAAATATAGAAAACCTCCATAGGTGGCTAAAGCACTTACCAAATCTATCAAGGACCTCACGAGTTCGCAAAAGCATGAGTGAGTTGTCAAGGAGATGGAAATAACATGCTAATCCTAGAAAATGGAGAAAAACTAATGAAGGATGGGTTGGAAACAAAAGCTCCCAGTTTCCTAGTTGACTAGCTTTTATCTTATCCATAGAAAAGCAGGAAAAGCAGGAAAAGTAGAAAAAGCAGAATAAAACAGAATCTGCTGTAAAGTCCTGTATACTAATTCTGGATGGTCAAAAGGTGGTGAAGATCAACCTATAATTGGAAATAAATCATTCCTAGGATATAGATGGCATGTATTGACATTAAGGTGCAAGTGAATGCCAACTAATTAAGCTAGTGGGTGAATAATTAATCAAATAATGATTAATTAGTTTATCCTAAGTTGTGAGTGGGTTTAATATATTCATACACTAGTTGTGTTTAGCTAGCTGAATCCTAGGTATGCACTTTATTTTATGCAGGGAACATATTCACATTGGTTTCCCTTAGAGACAATGAATGGAACACTGACTACTGGCTAAGACATTGCTTGGATGGGAAACAGACCCTCATTGTCTCATTAAGCAACTCCGAGGGAAATAATTTTCCAATTGGGTCGATGGTTATCAAAGGAGAATATTTGACATAGGTTTACCATGCATGAAAGAAAAAAGGTTATGTATTTGAATATTATATACTAGGGAAAATTGTATACCATTATACAAACTTAGTTATTGGCAAAATCCTCCAGCTCCAAATAATGCCAAACAAGAACTCATTAAAGGCATGATACTTGTTTCCTTACTCCGAGCACAAGAGGCTAAAGGATATCATTTCTATTAGAGGTGATCCTGATGGTCTAGTTGAATGACCACAGGTAGGTAGTTAGGTATGTGGTAGTCATATATTTTGGTTTCATGGTCTCATTGATTATTTATAGGTTGATAGATTGAGCACTTGATATATTGATAAATTCAATAGACTTCTACAACTGGATAACTTGCACATGAGCTTCATCATGGATTTTTTGTATTATATTGATACTTACATGACTCATGTCTTATATCCTAAGACCATATCTACCACTCTATCTATGATATGTCTATTGCATTTTCCTTGAATCTTGAAGTTGATCCTATAAGGATATCTCCTTGAATCTGATAATTATCTCCTTGAATCCGATAATTTGTTTCTCCAAAAGATTTTTGACATTGAGGGGTGGTAATCCTATCCTAATAACCATTTCCAATCCTAGCTTACAAACCCTATAGTCAATCCTATTAACTCAAGTTTGCACCATAAACCATATTTTTCATTCTTAACCATAGAAACCATAGAAACCATAGTTTGGGGGTCAACTTCACATATTTCTTGACCATGAACATGTTGCTAGTGTTCCCACTTGAACCTTGCCTAAACACACTTGCATGATCGATTGGAACCTTGTTTTGATGCACGGTTTCCATTCTATGCCCCGGTTAGGGATTCAACAAGTGTCCATGAAATCATGTAGGAGGTGGGATTCAATGTGTGATAGAATTATGGTCATTTCTCAAATTGATGAACCGTCAAATCTATTGGATTCAAGACATCGGGATAATGCTAGGGTGGTCCTCTACTCTGGGTCCATGGAAAAGGGATCATATTTTTTTTCAATTTCTGAAACTAGGGTTTTGCTTAGTAAGTAAATGTGAAATTTTTGCACATAGGGTTCAAATTTGCATATTTCTTGACCATGAATATGTGGTTAGATTTCAAACATGGAACATGCCTAAACACACTTGCATGACCTACCAAAAGCCCGTTTTGATGCATGATTTCCATTCTATGCCCCAAGTAGGGATTCAACGGGTGTCCTGAAATCCTGTATGAGGTGGGATTCAATGAGTGTCCCTAAAATATTGCAGGTGGTGGGATTCAACGTACGATAATGCTAGGGTGTCCCTCTAATCTGGGTCCATGGAAAAGGGATCATTTTTTGGTCAATTTTGGAAACTAGGGTTTTTCTCATTGAGTGAATGTCTATTTTTTGCACATAGGGGTCAGCTTTGCAAATTCCTTGACCATGAATGTGTTGCTAGAATTATCACATGGAACCTGCCTAAACATGCTTCCATGACCCACCAGAAGCCCATTTTGATGCATGGTTTACATTCTATGCCTTGAGCAGGGATTCAATAGGTGTCTTTGAAAGCTTGTAGGAGGTGGGATTCAACGTGTGATGGAATGATGGTATTTGATCAGATCGATAAAAGGTAGGATCCATTGGATTTAGGACATTGGGACAGTGCTAGGGCGGCCCTCTAATCTGGTTCCATGGACAAGGGATCATATTTTTTGTCAATTTTGAAAATTAGTTTTGTCTAATTTTTTCACATAGGGGTCAACTTCACATATTGCTCGACTGTGAATGTGTGGCTAGCACTCCCACATGGAACATGCCTCAACAGACTTGCATGACCTACCAGAAGCCTATTTTGATGCACTGTTTCCATTCTATGCCTCGAGTAGGGATTCAACATGTGTCCCTGAAAGCCTATACGAGGTGGGATTCAATGTGCGATAAAATGATGGTCATTACTCATATCAACAAGCCATCATCTCTGTTGGATTGAGGACATTGGGATAGTTCTAGGAGTATCCCTCTACTCTAGGTCCATGGACAAGGGATCATTTTTTGGTCAATTTTGGGAACTAGGGTTTTGTTGAGTAAGTGAATGTCCAATTTTTGCACATAGATGTAAGCTTTGAAAATTCCTTGATCGTGAACATGTTGCTAGCATTCTCACATGGAACCTACCTAGACATGCTTGTATGAACCACTAGAATCCTTTTTTGATGCATGATATCCATTCTATGCCCAGTGTAGGGATTTAACAGATGTCTCTGAAATCCTGTAGGAGGTGGGATTCAACGTGTGATAAAATGATGGTCATTTCTCAGATCGAGGAAACGTTGAATCCATTGGATTCAGGACATCAAGATAGTGCTAGGGATGCCCTCTAATCTAGGTCTGTGTACAATGGATCATTTTTTTTGTCAATTTTTGAAACTAGGGTTTTGCTCAGTTAGTGAATGTGAAATTTTTTCACACGGGGATCAACTTCGCATATTGCTCAACCGTGAACGTGTGGTTATTGTTCCCACATGGAAAATTCCTAAACACACTTGCATGACCTACTAGAAGCTCATTTTGATGCAGGGTTCCAATTCTATGCCCCGAGTAGGGATTCAACATGTGTCCCTAAAATCCTGTAGGAGGTGGGATTCAACGTGCAATAAAATGATGGTCATTTCCCGGATCGACAGGACATAGACTCTGTTGGATTGTGTACATCGAGATAGTGCTAGGGGTGGCCCTCTAATCTAGGTCCATGGACAAGGGATCATTCTTTTGGTCAATTTTTGGAACTTAGGTTTTACTGAGTAAGTGAATGTCCAATTTTTTCACATAGGGGTCAGCTTTGCAAATTCCTCAACTGTGAACATGTGGCTAGTGGTCCCACATGGAACCTACCAAAACATGCTTGCATGACCCACCGAAATCTTGTTTTGATGCATGTATTCCATTATATTCCTAAGGTAGGGGTTCAACAAGTGTCCCTAAAATCTTGTAGGAGGTGGGATTCAACATGCGATGAAATTATGGCTGTTGTTCAGATAGAGAATCCATCAATTCTATTGGATTCAAGACATCAAGATAGTGCTAGGGTGGCCCTCTACTCTGGGTCCATGTACAAGGGATCATTTTTTCACATAGAGGTAAGCTTGAAGGTGATTGTAGATCTTCCCCTCTTGAAAAAATACTTGTTGCAAACTATTATTCCATGTGTAGTTGTTGAGAATTCTATTACCTATTGTGAGGTGTTGAACTTGACTTATTTCCCATCATTGTCAAGAAATAAATATTCTTTGTTTTTTTTTAACCAAGGCAAAAGGATTTGTCAATCTCTATGTGGAGGTGAATTGATCTTAGGATCTTGAATATCATTTGTGAGACTAGAAATTCGAAAGAAGGTTTTTTCCCATATTAATTTAGCTTAGTCATCGAAGAGGTGTGAGCATTTTTACAATGAAATGTTGGAGGAGACATAGCCATTACATCAGTAACCATGTAATGGAACATGTTTATGTTTAGAAACAAGTTCCCAACCTATTATGCAATTATTACAAAATATATATATCTTTACACTACAAATGTTTCGAATAATAATCGATAAAGATAAATTTATAAAACAAGATTCAAAATAGTGCTTCTCTAATCAATTTAAACTATAATAAAATCACACAAAATTTTCATCTCTTCCAAATTTGTTCCTCAAGGCCATTCATCAAATGCCATGTACATTAACAAAATGATAAAATGATGTGCAGGATATACATAATGTGCAGGATATAGTCATAACCATTATTTCGAATCAACCTTATAATACTCATATACTTTTAGGTTTGATGTGAATCCCATATATTCGCTAGATGAAATACATCATGCCAAGCACTAATTTTATTTATGTAGACCACACAGGTGCATCACTTAGGTGTGTCAACTTTGTGCATCCTTTAAATTTTTGTTAGGTTGTTATGTGGGTAAGGTGTTTTTGTATTGCACTTAGTTGGAATAGTTGCTTAGATGTGTTGGGTGCTTATGTGGATTAGGTATGTTCCATATTTGTGAATATAATTTAACATTGTTAATATAACATTGCATATGCAATTGGATTGTTGAAAAAAACAACTAAAATATACATTTTTTTCATTATGTAATATTGTAATTCTACATTGTTCTCAAATTTATAACTGATATCTCCATGCAATCGTAAAATCTATAAAAAATTGGGAACATTACACATAGAAACATTCTTGGCCACACATGTATAATCAAACTTAAAAGACTAAACCATGAATATCTTAAGAGCATTGATATGAAATATTTTTTATATCGTGAAAGTTATAATACAAAAATAGAAGGCTCGTCTATGGCCTTTCAATGTACATGTGTCAAAAAAATCTTTCATGTACATGTGCAAACAAAAGTACATTTGTCCTGGAGCACATCCCTATACTCTAACTCCAGATTGTACATAAAAATACATATTTTTCCTGGACTAACACATCAAAAATCTAACTTTCTCTTGGTTTTCCTAAACCCTGATGCTTGTTTCTTCTTTTGATGACCACTGTGCATCTCTGGAGACTACAAATCAATGACAATATTTCTTGATCAGGTAACTGACCTAGTACTATCCAGCAATAACAAAGTTTAAAAAATTAAAATATGACTCAATTGTACAAAAACAAATACTTACTGCATCCGTCTGGGGTATAGGTGTCTCTGGTGTCCTCCTGCATTCAAAGAGTCTCTCTGCAATGCTTCTCTGTGAATAAAAAAAAATATGTCAATTATCTCAAGAATTATCAACATGTACATTAATGAGAAAGTACTAATAAATTATGTAAAAAATGAACATCTCATCGAGAAAACCATTTTTAGGGGAAGAGGAGCCGTAGGTTGAACATCAACCTCATTTGTGTGCACTAATGGACCTGTGTGTGGCTACATTCACCAAATGATAAAATAGTTAGACATTGTGCAAGTCCATAAACAATACAAATGAACTGTACAATTACAAATATTCAAGTAGATGTACCTCAGTGTGACTTATCCCTATTGTAGATGCAGCATTGACCGCAACATCAACAACCCCACTAAGGTCTAGCATGAATTAATATACATCCTGATGTTGTAAACATGCCAAAATAACATTAAGAAAAACTAGTTGTGAAGTAAATTCAAAGCTAACCAGAAACTGCCATTGGAAGTGCGTACATTACTGTGGTGTGAGTAGGTTGATCCTCATGCACACTTGCTCTTTAAATAAAGGAAGAGGGTTGTCTGGTGTAAACATCCCCCTTATCTACGTTTGGACTATGGGGAGATCCAAACGAAAGAGGCGGTGCAAGGATTTGCGATGATGTCTGCAGTCATAAAGTGTTACCATAGTTAGACATGGAGTTGAATGGATGGAATAATATGTACTGAAAAACTAACATGTTCTAATATACTTAATCCTACCTGGGACATATCTCCCCCATGGGAGTGACAACTTCCATCAATTTCCTTCCTCTCTTCAGATTCTGATAACATCTGCAAGTTTAAAAATTATAAAGATTAGCATTATATAAAGGAGTGTACGGTAAGAAATTTAAATAATTTGAACAATATTCAGTCATTAACCGTGTACTTACATTCTTCAAGTAATCGTAAATTCCACCGTGTATTATGTCGCTGAGATCAATGTCTCTAGCATCACTTTCTAAGTGGGGTTCCTACAACTTCAAAAATTGAAAATATTAGAGAGTTTAACAAATTAATTCAGACTAACACATGCATTAACAAAATGATATGTATTAACAAAATGACAAATTTGTAAATATTACCTCAATGGTGGTTGTTTGGGCCTCGGGTACAACCACACCAAGTGTAGTACCACCCCCCTGAAAGGCATCAATCTCCTGCAAGATTAAATATTGCATATATTATGAATCTTTTAATATGTTACATACAGTACGGAAAAATTAAAATTTGAACAATAATAGAGTTTTAACAATGTCCTTACTTGATCACCAGTCATAGTAGAGGTACCATGTCTTGGTATAGGACCAAAACACGGTTGACCACACATTGTGCAGACATGTGGCTCACTCTAAGGCACATGGGATTTCGTTCTATCCCCATCTGTAGATGTTCATGTACCACCAGAAGCTAGTGGTTATACCCTAGTCGAGGAAGAGGGTGTTGTCTGGTCAATAGTGGTCGTATCTTGAGATACCATCTCAACTAGAGTAAAAATTGCCTCATGTGTCTAGGAAACCATGCCATCTGCAAGTGGGATGTCTACCCTCGGTAGCTGGGAACAAGGTGCAAGTATCTATCGATTGGCATCTCTATGCATAACATTGGGTCGATATTGGGGCATCCCCCTACCAACTCCCTAGAATCCCAACATGTAAAAATAGTTAACATGTTTCCCCATTACAGACTCTGCATACAACTTTCAGAGGAAGTACAACGATACTTACCTATTGTTGTGCAGGGGAATGTCAAATACCATGTACCACCTATCGATCCAATGGTCTCTAACGGGTGGAAAGGTGCACCACTCAATAGAAATATGTGTCCTGGTGATCTTCATAATGTCATCCATCCGAGGCATTCTAAACAAGCTATAGATGTGTTATTTTGTTATTTCAAGCTTCTTTACCTCATTGTATCTCAACCCATGAGCGTATTGTTGTCTTTTCCTCTCCCTATACGATGAGATTCTATAGAAAGCATCATTAAATATTATAAAAAATAGTCAACAATGAATCTAACAAGGAGTGGCGGAGCTCGTCCCCACCCCTCCAAGCAGAACCAATCTCTTTCAGATGGCCAATAGCCCTCAATATCTTAGCATTGTTATCCATAGTAGCCACTGCAATCATAAATACAAATAATATATCATTATAAATATAAACACATGATATAATGACATCTCTAAGCACCAAAAATTGTATAATTAATGTATCACAAATAACAACATAAATTAAATCTATTAAATGTAAATTTAAAAATTGATCTGGAATTTTACAGTAAAGAGTAAACATTTAACATTTTAAATTTTAAATTTATGTCATAAATTCAAGTATTAATTCCAATTTTCATTTGCATGTTTACATAAAATGTCTTATGTGCATATGTTGATTGTGAATCTCCTCTAGCTTATTTTAAGGATTTGATTATGAAGTTTCGTCGAAATTGTGAGGTGTTGACTAATTCCCTTGTAGGACCAGCTCCCAGATTGTGTGTAGAGGCAATGACTAGACTTTAGAATAGGTGGAATAATGTGCTATTGATGAATAAAATCCTAGTATAGGCAATGATTTTGTTAGATATGTAATTATTTGTTGTAGCGTGATGTTTTTGGGACTCAAAAGTCTATTTAGTAGATCTTTGTTTATATGTAATTTGAGCCATGTATGGATTCCACTTAATGTTATTTCAGTTCTATGGCCTTTTTCTATATACCCATGAGAGACTTTAAATGTACAATTGTGTATAGGATTTGATGGTTGCAAGGTTTCCACTGGATTATATCATGTATGATAGTATGTGATTTGCATGTTTAATCAAACACATCAACCTACCTATGTATCTTCATGTTCATAGAGCCTATTGTTGAAATTCGTTGTCTTGACCTTAACCAAAAGTACCCTTTAGTCAAAAGGAAATATTTGTTAAAAGCATGGGAAGCTTATATACCTTATTTTAACACTTGAATTAGGAAGTTTCATCAAAACTATAAGGTGTTTATTGATGTTCTTGGATGACAAACTTTGATATTTTGGATAGAGGCAAGGGATTTACCATGTTTGTTTATGTATTTTAGGGAATATATGAATTCTACTTGATTTTTTTTTAGTTGTATGCAAGCTTGCAATATAATTGACAAACTTTGCATATTTGTTAATTTTGGTTTGGATTCACAACGATGCTTGTGAATATACATATATGTAAATAGTGAAGTTCATTTGTTTTTTATGAGTTAATTAGGGTTTTGGTTTACATTGGGAATGTAAATTACTTATGCAAACTTGCAATGTGCTTGACAAACTTTGCATATTTTTGAATTTTGGTATGGATTCACAAGGATGCTTGTGAATATGCATATGGAAATAGTGAAATTGATTTTTTTTTTATGAGTTAATTGGGATTTTGGTTTCCATTGGGCATGTGAATTTTCGGTATGAATTTTGGTAAATAATCAAAATTATTTTATTTTTATGATTAAATTGGGGTTTTGGTTTCCATTGGCCATAAATTAATTTATTTTGGTTTAATTTTTCAAATTTGGGGAAACAAATTAATGAATTTAGGAGAAAAATAATGAGAAGAAATGAGGAAAATACCTCAAAAAGAGAAGGTTGATCCAAAGGTGGATGTGGATGGCTTTGGCACACCCAAATCATGTTCTCCCACTCATGTTATGCTCCATCCAACTCCAACAGCTACGATGTGGAGAAAATAATGGGCTCAGCCCATTTCAAATTAAAAAAAAACAGGTTTTCCAAAATGGGGGCACGATTTTGTTCACTAAAAAGGAGGCACGATTTGATTCAATAAAACAGAGGCACGATTTCTCTACTATCCTACTTGTAACACCTGTTGGAAGCCTTGGGACTAGGCTTGGTAGGTTCAAGGTTTCTTGGGATGTTTTGTTTTTTATGGATAAAGAGTGATTGACTTCACTCCACCATTGCATCTAAAAGGTCCCTCAACTTTGTGCACTCACCCATAAATGTTTTTTTTTCTTAATTTCATCATCTAAAACATAATTTGTTCTACTCAAAATATTCATAGCACACAAACATTCTCTCTTTTTATTTGTTTTCTATCATAGGAAATTTGGCGTTGTTTGTATTAGGACTTGTTATTATCCTTCGTAATGGTTCATATTGAATATGAGTTCCATTTTGAATTTTGATTACATCAAATATATCTCCTTCTTGTATAGATGGATGTATCATAGTTCTAATGCTTCTTGTTTCAGAAGACCATGTGTGTACTTGCATATTCAATATTCTTGATAGCCACTCAGAAGCAAACATCCCTCCTTCAAGAGTCTCCTTGTTTATATGGTAGTTCCAATTGTATCATGTAATCTTTCCAACTTGATATATTTGGCACTTTCCATATTACATCTTTACGCATATATTGTTCTATGCATCTATATGTAAAAGAGTCATTATGCATAATTGCATTTCAAAAAGTCTGTGATGTAATACATCGTAATCATGACACACGGTATTCATTATTTTGTAAATAAGAAATTGTTTGAAAATAACTCTCACCATATTCTCTCCTGAACCACGGGATCCTCTTAACCTCATTTGAAAAAATATCTATATTTTCTTCTATTTCTTTGAATTCATTGTTCATGTATATTTTTTTGTAATTTATTTCAAGATCAAATGGAGTTTGCAGGTTTCATTTACATAGCAATAATTCGAAATGTCCACTAAGTGGATTGTGATCATGAAACAAAATGTCATAAGTATATGTAACTAACTTTGAATTGAAATGCAAATACATTTTTTTTCATGTATTTGACCAAAGTCCAATGGATATTTTAAGCCAATTCAATATCCAATTTATACAAAATATATCCCCCCATAGTCCTCTATTGCATGGCGCTATGTCAATTGATGTTGATTTAGACGTTCTACGTAAATATACTTCTCGATCATTGACACCATGCATTTCCATTAATGAACATGTATTTAGTTTATTTTCATAAGATGAAATTGCCTCTTGATCTTTTTCTTTTGAGGCAAGACTTAACATACTCTATTGTACCTTCTCTTAACTCTATTGAACTGTATTTGAAATGAAAAAACACTTGAAATGTATCAAACAAAAAATCCCCTATTGAATAGGCAAAGTTATGTAAACGGAATAAATCATGATTATGTAATACGTTGTTGATATTCATTTCAACATTTGCATTTTTTGTTTTCAAATTGTATTTTATATTTAAGCTCTTCTTTGTTTTCTTATCCATTTGTAATAAAGCATTATTTGGTTTTTCAATATCAAATATTGAAGAACTGAATTGACTTTCATTTAGTAATGGTTCAAAATGACCATCAAGTGGATGTTCATCATGAAACAATATGTCATATGTCTTTGTATCTATATTTGAATTGAATGAATGTAAATTTTCATTTGTGTGCCAAATCTTTATTGGTATTTTGAGCCAATTAGACATCCAATGTATACAAAATATGTCTCCCCATAGTCCTCTTTCATGTGGTTCAATTTTGTTGGGTGTAAGTAGGTCTACAAACATAATACTTGTTCCGATGGTACCGTTCATAGGTACAAGGCTCAACTTGCGGCCTGAGGTTTTACTTGGGATTAAGGTGTGGATTATGAGGAGACCTTTGATCATGTTGCTCACCTCTCTTCTGTGAGTGCTTTGCTAGCTGTTGCAGCCTCTTTCCATTGGTCACTTTTTCAAATGGATGTCAAAAATGCCTTCCTTAATGGTGATCTGGATAAAGAATTCTAGATGTAGCCACCTGCTGGACTCTCTCATCCTCCAAACAAGTTTTGTCATCTCTTTCGAGCTCTCTATGGACTTAAGGAAGCTCCTCTAGCATGGTTTGCAAAATTTAGCACCACTGTCTCTCACCTTGGCTACTCCATCATCTCCTATGATTCCTCCTTATTTCTTCATTGCACAGACCGAGGCACCATTCTACTTCTATTTTATATAGATGACATGATTATCACTGGAGACGAACTCAATGGTATTCAGGAGCTCAAGTAGTTTCTCAGTTAGCATTTTCAGGAGCTCAAGTAGTTTCTCAGTTAGCATTTTCAGATGAAGGATCTTGGCCCTTTCAGTTATTTTCTTGGTCTTAAGATTTCCTCTTCTTCTGATGGCTACTATTTGAAATAGGCTAATTACATCTCTAATTTTCTCTCATAGGACGATCTCACAGACAGTAAGATCACTAACACACCGACTGAGCTAAATGCTTGTCTCACTCCTCATGATTGGAAACCTCTCTGTGATTTTACTTTGTATCAAAATTTGGTTGGTAGTCTTGTCTATCTTACTATCACTCAGCTAGATATCTCATATGTTGTTCATCAGGTGAGTCAGTTCATGGCTGCTCCTCACTCCACTCAATTCTCAATTGTCCTTTGCATCCTTTGCTACCAAAAGGGGACATTATTTCATGGGCTTCATTTCTCCTCATAGTCCCCTCTTTAGCTGCATGCCTATACTGATGTTGATTGGGCAGGTGATCCTACAAATCATTGCTCTACCATAGGTTACTGTTTTCTACTTGGAACCTCTCTTATTTCTTGGCGAAGTAAGAAAAATATTGTTGTTGCTCGATCTAGCACTGAGGTAGAATATCGTGCTCTAGCTAACACCACCTCAGAGATTATTTGGTTACGATGGCTATTACAGGATATGGGTGTTTCTTTTTCTTCTCCTACTCCTGTATACTATGATTACAGGAGTGCTATTCAGATTTCCCACAATGATTTTTTTCATGAACGTATGAAACATATTCAGATTGATTTTCAATTTGTTTGTTATCATCTTCTTCAGGGCTCACTACAGCTTCATTATGTTTTGGCTCATGATGAGCTCGCAGACCTCCTCGCAAAGTCACTTCCTCCAGGATGGTTTCACGATCTTATCTCCAACCGCAAGCTAGTCTCTCGCACTCCACCTTGAGTTTGAGGGGGATGATAGATTATATTATTATATTTGTCCCACATGGGTTATTGATGTGTATAGCTCTATTATATTCCTATATAAATAGGCCCCTCATGTACAATATTATATGTGATTCAATATACAACCTCATTCTCAACATTCTTCAAATTTAAAATCAAATCCATGGAATCGCCTTCAATAAAATAAATTCAATAGAATTATTTTTGATGCTTTGCTTAATCTATCAGCATCGTCCATGACTATTCCAATTAGCTAATTCTTAATTCAACTACTAATATCCCTCTCGATGGACTGTGACACGCTGGACCAATGGGCCTCTTAACCCATAGGGAGGTATTCTCGTCCATATACACCATTTTATGTTTATATCCAAAATTGAAACCCTTTCCTATCTAAAAACCTTCGTATTTGTCGTAGGGGAGAACCATCAAGAACAGATATTAGGTCTCCAAACAAGAAGCATGACAATTAGGCATTGATTAAGAAAGACAATAAGATAAATATAAACGGCCACCCAATAAGTACCTTAGGAATTTTTTCTTTATTTCTTATATTCCTATCCTATCTTCTTCTCTCCTCATTCTTCTGTTCTTATCTTGGCATCGCAGAGCTTTTTTACTTCCTTCTATAAAAGAGGACACAACATAGGATTTAGAATATCAGAATACTTTGTATCCAAATTTGGTTGTGGGTAAGACTTCTCATGAAGTTGAGATATTGGATCCTATCATGACATTTCATATCCTCAAAAAATTGGATAGCAGAAACAAGTAGAGGGTTTTAGCATGCATTCCAGAGATTCTAATTATGAGCAACTACCTTATGTCCCAATGATTAAGAATGCATGAAATTTTGGTATAAATTCCATTAATGGATTCTTGGATCCTCGGTGGAGCAGTATTAACCATTGGAACGTGAGGAGAGGGCCTGCCAAGGGACCATGAACCTATTTATTTCGGGTCTGATTTAAGGTAGACATAAATTGTTTCCCATTGACTGTTAATTTTAGCCAAAAAAATATGGAAATATGGAGCCACCACATTTGTCTATAAAAGAGCCGCGATACCATCTAAATATGCATTTCTCTACACTGTGTTGAAAGACTGTATTACTTTCATATTTTTTATTTTAAATATGTAATATACCCCAATTACCTCCAAGTAATCTGTGAGAAAATGGGGTAAAGTTTAAATCTCGGATTCAACATAAGTGCAAACGTAATTAAAATCAGCCATTTCATTCCTTCCCACTATTGATATATTGATATTATTTAGTTAATACACTAGGCAAGATCCTTAATCAATAAATTCATCTTTGATTCTACATTAGACTGGATATACATCTTAACCATTGTATAACCAATCCTCCTTTGTATTTAAAACACTAATAGGAAATCACTTGAAACCATTTACACCATCATAAATAAGGAGATCATCAAAACATATCGAGGCACATAAAATAATACAGATCAGGGCACATAAAATAATACACATCAAGGCACATAAAATAATGAGACCAATGTACCTGGTTCACCCTAACCTTGGGGTTACGTCCACCAAAAAGTTAGCCAACTTATTTATTTATAAAAAACACATATAAAGGTCTACAACCTACATCATAAATGATGTGTCATCTCTTTCACTTTCTCTCAGTTACTCATATAACCAGAAGGAACCTTTACATCATTAGCCCATAATAAAAGCATATTTGAATACACTATAAGTAGGGATGGCCTCAATTTCAAAGTTTGATAAAATAAAAAATAAATTTATACATCAACATGATTAAGTCCCAACTATCATGCTTCTAAATGGTTTAAAAATCAAATCCAACACCTCACTTTTCCTTCCCTATAGATGCTAGTAAATAAATACTATTAATACAACACCTAAGTCATGCTCGGATGTTGAAGTGACTCAATATGGTTAACATTGCTGCAAAATCTAAAGCTTCATGTGTTCTTTTGTGAAATTCAAGGCTAAAGCCTTCCTTTACCTTAATTCTTATAATGGTTTATTTTCAAATGCAACACCTCATCCTTCTTCCCTATATGTGCTAGTAAGTTAAATATAAAATTTACAAATACCCAAGTAACACTCGGATGTGAACTTTTGGTTGCCATACTATTGTCCAATGGCTTTGTGAAGATAATAACCTAGAACCAAGTGCAATTGGTACTCAGTTCCTTTCTTTCTTATCTTAGAAGTGACCTTCCTAACATGATGCTCACTACAGAAAGGAAGTGTTACTTAACCAACAGAGCGTTGTGATACAACTAAAATATCATACAAACATATCAAAAAATGATCTCATGTTTAACTATAATCGTAAATGTAAATACACCATCTTATGTTAATATGCTTTACATTTAAGAAGATTCCCTATTAGCAGTGTTTAAATTCAATAACGTTTTGTTTATATCACGTAGAAATATAATAAATCCATGTAAGTTAAAACTCCAATTTATTCAGATTATGATAGAGATGTAACGAGTGGGAGTGGTCATCGAACTTATTTTCACAATCTAATTATTCTTCACAGTCTAATTATTGATAATAATTATACTATTACTGCTACTAATAATCAACAACAATGTCAAGTTGGAGAAACAATTAGCCCAACACTTTCTCATCATATTTATAATACCGTAGATCCTATTCCAACACTGAACAAACATATCTATAATTACAAGTAATCATACCCTATCAACTTCCTATCGATTTGATACTCTCATATATCGGATCTATACTTTTTTAACATGCATAACTGGATTTGCTCATTGAGATCATAGACGAGGAATACTGTAAATCTAAATTCCTTGAATCTATAATTATATAACTCATTCCAAGTTCCATAATGGAGGTCACATATCTATAATGGAGGTCACAAATCTACATTTCTTGTATCCGTAAGTATGTAACTCAGAACCTAAAAATTGTCCATCGAGTCGATACCCACAAATATCATACCTAAAATAAAAATAACACATACGCTGGATCTGAAAATTGCCAATCAATTTGATACCCACATAATAGATATAGACACTGAAAAAAAAACGTGAATGTTGGATCCATAAAATATATAACTCATTTTGCATTAAATACATAGGCATAAATTTGCTATCAACCCGGACTCGGGTCTATCTACGCACACAAAGGTACTCCCATCGCAGGCTATGGAATCACCATAGAATTTTGGAAAAAGGAGAAAATAAGATTTAAAAATCACAGAACCAAATGAATTCCACAAGCATAGAAGGCATCGCTCTATATTGGATCTAAATCATCGACTATTATCGAATCTAAAATATAGAAGGCTTAGCTCTAAAATTACAAAACAAAATACACAGCGATTTCAAAACAATTTGTGGGGGTTCTCACAAACCAACGAATCAGAATCTACAAGTAGAAAATGCACACCTATTTCAAATCATCACACAAAATCAGTTTAGTGCATACCAGGTAAACGTGCATGCCGAATTCGGTTATACCTTGATGCACCAATAGACAAAACTTGCAGCAAGCAAAAATGAAGAAGTGAACCCTCACAATGTCCCTCTATTCAACAACTCCCCTACCATTGCTTTCCTTAGAGAATCACAAATGCATAACTTGCAATGTAGAGGTTTTGGCTCTGCACTGAATCAGAACTTCTCCCAGGTCACGTGCAGTCCCCCTCTTGCATGCATTTTCCTCCTACTTCTCCCCCCTCCCCAAAGAAGGCACAGTGATCGCTCTTTTAAGGCAGAGATTTCTCTCTCCAAAGTTTGATAACTGTTGGGCATAATAAATATACCCCCTCCTTCTTAGCTATTCCATATCCAAGTGGCACGACTTCCCTTCCTATGTCTGCAATATTTAATACATTCTGGCATCACCTTCTTGTTACAGAAATAATCCCCATGATTTCCTCCAGGGAAATCGCAGCCTTCAATCACTCATTACTGCATAGGATTCCCGATGTGAAATTGCTTTTACACTTGTTACAAAACCCTCTTATTATAATTATTCTAATTTTATTTTAATTATTTTGTCCCAAGTTGAATTAAACATCACTGTGTAAGATGGGCTCATGTTATTATAAATATACGTATATGAGCATACATATTTAGAATTTTCAATTTTTTGTTCTCATGATATAACTCATGTATATAAATATATAGTTATATCTACTGTATTATTTCTTGGGTCAAATTATACTGGTATTTTTATGTCTTATGTATAGTTTTCATACATGCTAGTAAGGTATTGCGCATAATCCCTTGGTTCTTGATGCCATGGCTGGTAAGACATGTTTCTTCGTATTTCTTTTGTTAACACAAAGGGGCCATAAAGATTCATTACTTTGCTAACCAAGTAACACTAGCCTCGTCATGACTTATTTTAACTTAGGTTGATGCCTAAGGGTTTAGGTACTCAAGGGAGCTACTCATATTTTCTTAGTTCCCGAGGCCCGATTAAACTTTTACCATTCCCCTCAGTGGAATTTGTCCACCATCGTCATTATAGCCACACACATTCTTCAATCCCCTCACATTATTTAACTTCCATCTATAATTTTGTAGGAGGCTAACGTTTACACTTACGCTTTGCGCTTTCTGGTCTCGTACTAGGGGAATATTATATTATGGCTCCGTAGCCATTCACTTTTCGCCCTCATGGGTTCAGTTTCCTGTCGTTAAGCTACATTAATGTCTTAATTTTCCTAAGTCTATAACTTAGTGATTTAACTTATATAAATTACAAGGTATTTCTGGTGTGTCCTTGGCCTTGATATCCTCACCGTAAATACGTACAATATACATTTCATAATTACATAATATTTAGGGCATACAAGAGGGATGTTACAAAATCATCCCAAGAGTCCGTCATGACAACATTGTCATAAGTGTATTTCTCATTGTGTTTTCTTACAGCTACATTAGAGGTTGGTTTTAATTCTAATAAAGTATATTGTACAAGTAGCAGTTTTAATTCTTATAAAGTATATTGTACTGGATCATGAGATCCAACCTGTAGCAGTCGTTTCAAGTATTACGGCCATTTCTAATTAATCCAAGTGTTTTAGAATCTTAATTGGCATCGATTTTTTAATAAGTCTCTTCCCATATATTTTAGGGTTTTTAGAAAGATGCCAGATATTTCCTCTAGGGAATATCAAATATCAAACACTCTATTTAAAACTCAATATAAATGCGTGAAGTGCTTGGCGAGGAATGTCTACATCATGTAGTTATGAACCTGTGGGATAATTTTATGAAAGCATGGGATACATACAATTAGTTTGGAAAAGTGTGAGATGGTTAATACAAAAGGAAATGTATATGCTTTGAAAAGAGTAATTTCTTTTACTTTTATGGCATTAATGTTTCTAGAAAAGACTTATCGTAGTTTCTAGGTTCTCTTATTAAAATAGCTATTAACACCTTAGGGTTTACTCATTAATTATTAATACTGTGCACGTCATAATAAATATAACACCTATAATTTTGTTATAATATAAAAAATTATATGGTTTAACCCTTTTTCTCTCTCTATATATATATGTAAGAGTTTGTACATCGACTCCTTCATACATAGTGTTTGCATGTGGCGACCTCAAACAATGTTTAACACCTATTGTTTCCATCATGGGCATGGGATTTTGGGTATGTGTTGATGTCCACTCTTCAATATAGGGTTATATATTTACATTTTAAGCTATGTTTTTTAACCCTAGATTCCTCATACCCTTATGTTTGAAATGTGATGACCCACAATAGCCACCATGCCTCTTGGGGTTGCTTTGTAACTTGCAAACCCTCCCAATTGGATTTGAACTTATAGACTGACCATCAAGTTTATGCTAACAATTCT
The DNA here is from genome assembly GCA_001517045.1 of Pseudotsuga menziesii. Lineage (NCBI taxonomy): Eukaryota > Viridiplantae > Streptophyta > Pinopsida > Pinales > Pinaceae > Pseudotsuga > Pseudotsuga menziesii. The sequence goes on from LPNX010390767.1 coordinate 25,707, forward strand.
TCAATATTATTGAAATACATTATTGTTACCATGCATTTATGCTTGGATTGTTTTGTATCATGATTTCCTATAGGAGCAATAGTGACCTTGTCTCTGTTTGTTTAGTTTAGATGAATGAAAGACAATTAATGAAAGATAGGGAAACCACTCCCAATATCGTAGTGTAAATACTTTATAAATTATCTTAACATAGTTGTTATGTTTACCGTTGTGAGCAAGCATGATTCAACCACTTAAGGAGGTCACTCCACTTGGCATTTGAAGAAAGAGACTTGTCTCTACAAAGCTCAATGATGGAGTATTTAAAGGAAGATCTCATTATTTTGCTTAATGTAACTAAACAATTATGAATTATTATCAATATGGAGATGTTCATTTCTATATTCACGAGTGCTCCCAAGAAATTGATTGTAGAGATGTGAGGAAAGGGAAACAAACTGAGAGGAACTAGACTCCTTATATACACCGCTACCTAAGAGTTATCATAATTATTTATTGAAAACAAATTTATAGAAGATGGAATCGATCTTACGTTTAAAATAAAAACTATTCCTTCTTGTTAAAAGTATTAAGTGGAATATCAATCGCAACCATATACCACAAGACATAAAGAAATAAAACAAAGCATTGCTTACCATCTTTTACATGCGAAGCTAGCAACGATCTGAGTTGCTTCTTTGTCATACCAAAGTATTTTTTCACACAGAGTGAAACTGCAGTCTCTTATCATATTAGAAGGTGAGCAAGCAAAGAAATTGCAAAGGTATAAGTCTTTTCTTACAAGATAGTGACGTCTGATTGGAAAGGGATGGAACAATTAATATAATTTATGGTACAATAAATTGCAGAGCTCTAAGTTATAAAACTTAGGATGATTAACATTAGGTGAATTTCACATTAGGATTATAATTTAAGTTCACAATATATAATATGGGTTGGCATGAAATTTTGGGCTCATGGGCGGGGCTTCCCAGTTGGGTTGGCCTAGGATCGTGGGATAAATGATAAGCACCAAATCTATGCTTATTAGGAACCAATTTTATATTCATGGAATGATTGATAAAAATCAGTTGCCTATAAATTTTTGATAATCATAATGTAACCACTTGAAATTTCGATCATCCTAGTCTAACCACTTGCTAGGATTGTTGCTAGAATCACCAATTAATCAGAACACCATAACAGTAGTGCTTGTAAAGCTATTCATCGGGACAACATTTTTTGCTTATGGAATGGTCGCTCCAAAAGAAACTAATTTTCTAATTTGCAATATTGTAGAATGGTCCTGAAAAACATGTGATGGCTGGCTAATTTGTACGGGAAGATGTTGGAATGTAGGGGAGAAAAATCAACAAAAAGAAAAGGACTGAGTGCATTACAAAATTCTTTGGAGTAGTTGGCTTGATTTGGTGTCAGTCATTTCAACAAAACAAGAGAATCTTATGTATGACGATAGTAGTCGTGTGCACAATTTTTAAATTGCATGACCAACACCAGACATTGTGAAAAGAAGGGTGTGTTGAGTAATGAGTATGTTTAGGTAACTTCGGGCGAGCACTCTCAGTTACAATTTTTCCACAATAACATGGTCACTTTAGATTTTATGATGTTATCTCAAACTATGCGTACTCACAAGATCCTTACTGCATCTCAAATTCAACTCTTATCTTTGCTGCTCTCTGTCATAAATTGATTTTTTTTAATTTTATTTCAATTTTTTTAATGTGGGAGCTAGATCTATCTTTTTTCCACATGAAATGGGAGCTTCCTCATATTCCTGAACGACAATATGGAAATTGATTTTGTAAGAGATGAAAAAAAAATCTCCACAGCCCAGAAAATACGTGGTGTTGTCGCCTGAAACTGGCACGCGGTTGTTGAAAGCCCAAACCGCGGGCGCGCCGACCCAGTGAAAACCTCCCCAGAGAGAGGCCAATCTTCAGGATGGATCTTCTTCAGTTCTAGAGGGGTTTCCCTCAATTCGGATCTCTAAGGCAGGTGCAGCTGAGGGCAGGGTGATCTAAAGAGGATGCCTTAGAGAAACTCGGGTAACAAAAAAGGAAAATGATTCGGATTGATGGGCAGGAAGGGAAGGGAGGATCAATCCTTGAGGGAAGTGCAGTGCCTATACCAGAAGGGTAAATGGAGTCAGAAGGGGACTCAAAAGAGCTTTGTGTTTCGCAGAAGTGAGACTAAGCTAGTCTGTTACATAATCAGAGGCCAGGAGAATGGAAGTATAACTTACTAGTTTCCATTACTCCCAGACCTCCAAGAACATAATGGAGACAAGCAACTTGGTAGCCGCAAATGCTTTCCCAACATGATATATTGTTAGCCCTCTATGCTCGCTTGGTCTATAACTTTATGAAAACCTGAAGCTACAATGGAGAAACCCAACATATCCCAAAATTACTCAACATGATATTTTTTATTTATTGACTCTGGGGAAAAATACTCCCAGCCCAAAAACTTCCATCTTTACAAGGAAAGAGGCTAACCACTTGATAGGTCTCAAAAGGCTCTCCAAATAAAAATAATAAAAATCAAATAAAGTGGACATAAGATCCACTTTTTCTCGCCTAAAATTACTCCTTGAATAATACATTTATTTAAAGTGTAACTAACACTTTATTAAAAGGGATCCCAATAAACTAAGTGTTCGAGCCCATAGGGTATCCCACAAACCATGAAATGTATCCGCCAAGTCTCAAAAGGTAAGCAACCAGAATGCAACCAGATCAATCGAACTGGGTCACTATTTCCATGTGGATCCCATAGATTGTGGCCCTCCCATATAGTAGGCCACACTCATGAAATTGATCCCACTAAACTCTAAGATCCAACACACAGCTGATCCCACCATGAGTTTCCATGACACAATACTTAACTGCTAAGTATGGGTTGGTTAGCTGCTTTCAAAGCCATGTAAACCAAGATGCCCACAACAATGAGTACATCGAACCTAATCCAATCATTCGGCTGATAATGAACCAGGTGATGTAATCCTTGAAAATTTGGTGTGCTATGAACTTGATGATACCCCCAAGCGGATTTGAAAGAAACTCATCAGCATTGAATATGTGGGATACGTGGGTCGATCAATTTAGCTATTAATCAAAACTGTGAGCTCAACAAACCTCCATATTCCCATTTCTCCTACCATCGAAGCCACAAACAATGGTATTGAACCAGTCCGCGATTATTACTCGACAGCGAAACCTATTAAACAAATGGTGGCCTCATCTATCGATTGGTCAAGAACTTCTATTCTTCAAACTCAGCTACAAATGAACCAAACGAGAATGGGTCCACACCAAATTCGGGCTGAGATATCCATGCAATTGAAGGTCTACAGGCTCTTCAATCTCTGCGTGATCGGTCATTGTTCATTTCTTTCTGAGACAACATCATTCGATTTAGATTGTTCCATATCCTCAATGATTTGATAATCATATGGCATAAATCTCCTTTGAAATCCTTCAAAAGCTAAATCAACTGCCAAGGCTACCACTGGAGCAAGCGAAAGTATGAGCCAAAAATCCAGAGTGGATATAGGGATGATGAGTTTCCTACATATGTTGTCCTCAGCATCCCAAAATGAGTATATCAATGTGAAGAAAACCAAAAATAAAAACCAGATTATAATCAAAACTGAAATTGAAACTAATTACAGTTTTGGCATAGAATCTACAAACACTTCAAATTGAGACTTTAATAGGTGACAGAATTTCCTCTAATACCATATCTTTACCACTAGGCTTAGGAAATGTTTTCTATATGTAACACGCCTTATGCTCAAAGCACTACATACCCAGAATCTATAATCTTATCTTCCTAGAGTCCTTTAAAACTTTGAAAATGAGAAATCCAAGTTCTTAATATCTTCATCTCTTCTAGTTGTGGCTTGTCCCATAGCCTTTGTATTCTCCTTTCCCTGAGTATTCGAGGAGGAATTAGAATGCGTTGGAGAATGTTCATCCATTTCAAGGTCTAACATTTCATAGTCTGAGTGATAAAGTCTCTCAGCGGGTCATCTTCTATCCAGATAGCCCACTATTTTGTATCTGTGGAGAAAATACCCTGGGGAGGATCCTTGATTTGAAGTCTCTCCACTTTTAAATCTATAGGAAATGCATGATCTTTTGCTCTGCTTCTTGTTTCTTTTGACATCCTGGTGCCATCTCTTCACTACATTGGATGTCTGCTCATCAAATATAGCCTTCTTCATATTTGAATCCATCCATGTTACAAGTGCATAAAAAGGAAGCGTGATATAACTATATAAGAACTACACTCCAATCCCCATGGTGAATTTGGTTATGATGAAAGCAAAATTTTCATGGAAACAAGAATTCAGGCCAAATTGATAACCTCATGAAATAGAAAAACGCAACTTCGAAAGCATTTTGGAACATAGTAAAATGTATCAAAAATAGAATCAATTGAGGGTGACCAAAACCAAAAATCTTTATCGCTAGGATGCACCAATGGAGTTCCTTGAACTACAACATGCCTGGATTGGATTTCTAGTGCCATCTCTGGTATGATAACTTGCAAGTTTTGTTCCAATCGTGCACATTGAGAAGTAAAAATATCACAACAAAATCCCATAATGGAAAAATTTGAAACCTGAATATATGATAGCCTTCCATGGACAAAGATGAGTTCTGTTAGGAATCTGAATCAAGAAATTGCAAAGTCACTGGCCATTACATCTTGCATCCCTTCTATACACATCTTGTTCATCTCTTCCAAAATCCATGGAAGGAATATGACTGTGCTCTGCAAATGTCTCAGATCGAAGAATAGTGTTTTAAGCACTCGAAGTGCAGAATGCATTTGGAGGGGTAACATATGGCTCCATGGGGGATGTGTGCTCATGGAGAGAGCATGCGAGAACCTCAGAATCTATGAGTATTAGTAGATGAATTTGAAAGAAAAATGTGCGTGGTGGGATGGCTTAATTCACATCCCACACTTTATTACAAACCTTGAAAAAATGTATAAGCAAAACAACACTGATAATGTAAATGCTCACGCAGGAGCTTCATTCATCCTACCTACCTAACTTAACATGAATCTAGAAATCGTTAAGTGTATACATACAACCAATGAAGCCATTCTATCATCTTTACCATGCCAAAATTTCTTTTTCTAAGCTTAGCTAGTGAACAAAAGAAAGATGTATTCATCATAAGACAACTATGCCTTGCAATCTGCTCATGAATGAAGCTGAACTATAACAACAGATTGTTAGGAAAAAAGAAGTTATACCAGGAAGAATCAAACCATGCACAAGAAGACACTATCCACTAGTTGATAGGGCTCACATATAGCCCTTCATTGTCAAACTGCTCAAGCTGATCTGCAGAATCAACATCATTACCTTCAAGATGATGAACTTTAGACAAGTCCACATCTTCAGTGTGAAGTTGTTCAAGAACTTGGGGCAGCTTCACATCTTCATCATGAAGCTGTACATGAACTTAGGGCAGCTTCGCATCTTCTATTTCAGCCATATCTAGGATCTCTTCAGTAATGTATTCGACCAAGGGTTCTTGTACCGCTTCATCAACCAGATCTTCCATGGTTTGTTCTTCATGAATCTCTTCCTCAAGTTCGAGATGGACCCTAGGGATCAGAGCATCATATTTTTTAGCAAGCTGCTCAATCTCATCTACTATTCCATCGTGCCAGCGGAGGAGAAACCTATCAAAAAAATTTGACATTGAATCTATGGATTTATCCAACAAACCACAGACCCAGGTCATTGCATCATTTACCAAAGTTATGGAAAAAATGATCATAATTTCATCCTCATGATGAATATTAAAATCAGCCATCAATTTGCAGAAAGAGGCAATATGATGGGTGGCTGAAACACCATCATTTCCATGAAATTCGGGAAGAATATCATGTACCTTCTCAGGGTCATAGCACTCATTAGGAAATCCATGGACTTTTGAGAAATCCAGTGGGTTGTAACCCTCATGCCACATATCCCACATTTCTTCCATAAATCAAACATTTCAGTAGCTATCAATTCTTCACTTTTACTATATGAAATTCAAACATTTCATCAAAACAAAACACAATTTTATTCGATGAAATAATGGTTTTTAAANAACGTGTTAAATCATACCTCATACCAAACTTGTGGATTCGCCAAGGTGAGCTTGAAAGCCTTCTGATGAGTGTGCACACCTCTGCACCCAATCGGATATTCAAATATATAAAAGGACAAGGGATTTGTCCCTTCACGGAGTCGCCATGTGAGAGGAATAATCCGCAATGTAATCTCCCACAAATGTCAATGAAGCATAGTCTTCAAAATCCGGGAACTGGACTTTGTCCCTGGCAATAGCGCCAAAATGTTGTCGCCCGAAATTGGCACGTGGGTGCGAAAATCCCAAACCATGGGCACGCCACCCCAGTGACAACCTCTCAAGAGAGAGGCCAGTGTCATCACACCTTCTCTCTCCTCGCTTCAGGCTGGCTCTTCTCCAGCTATAGGGGGGTTTCCCTAAGTTTGGATCTCCAAGGCAGATGTAGCTGAGGGTAGGGTCATCTGAAAATGTTGCCTTAGAGAAACTCGGTTAGCAAAAAATGAAAATGATTCGGATTGATAGGAAGGAAGGGAAGGGAGGATCATTCCTCAAGGGAAGGCCAGTGCATGTACCATAAGGGTAAATGGAGTGAGAAGGGGACTCAGAAGAGATTTTTGTTTCGCGGAAGTGAGACTAAGCTGGTCCATTCCATAATGAGAGGCCAAGAGAATGGAAGTATAACTAACTAGTTTCCATTACTCCCACACCTCCAAGAACATAACGGTGACAAGCAACTTGGCAGTCACAAATGCTTTACCAACGTGCTAGATTGTTAGCCCTCTATGCTGGCTTAGTCTATAACTTTGTGAAAACCCAAAGCTACAATGGAGAAACCCAACATATCCCAAAAATACTCAACATAATTTTTTTTCTTTATTGACTCTGGGGAAATATCCTCTAAGCCCAAAAACTTCCATCTTTACATAAAAAGAGGCTAACCTCTTTGTCTCTCCAAATAAAAATAATAAAAATCAAATAAAGTGGACATAAGATCCACATTTTCTTGCCTAAAATTACTCCTTGACTAATACATTTATTTAAAGTGTAACTAACACTTTATTAAAAGGGATCCTAGTAAACTAAGTGTTCTACCCCATAGGCTATCTCACCAACCATGAAATATATCCGCCAAGTCTCGAAATGTAGGCAACCAGAATGCAACCGGATCAATCGAACTCGGTCACTACTGCCACGTGGATCCCATATATCGTGTCCCTCCCATACAGCAGGAGGCACTCATGAAATTGATCCTACCATGATTTTCCACGACACATTACTTGGCTGCTAAGTATGGTTTGGTTAGCTTCTTTCAAATCCACGTAAACCAAGATGCCCACAAGAGAGAGTAAATCGAACCTAATCCAAGTATAAACTCATCAGCATCAGTATTGAATCTCAACAAACCTCCATGTTCCCATTTCTCCTACGGTCGAAGCCACAAACAATGGTATTGAACCGGTCCACGATTATTACTCTGACAGCGAACCATGTTAAAAAAATGGTGGCCTCCTCTATCGATTGGTCAAAAACTTGGATTCCTCAAACTCGGCTAGAAATGAACCAAACGAGAATGGGTCCATACCAAATTCAGGCTGAGATATCCATGCAATTGACAGTCTACGGGATCTTCAATATCTGCATGATCGGTTGTTGTTCATTTCTTTCTGAGACAACATCATTCGATCTAGATTGTTGCATATCATGAATGACTTGAAAATCATATGGCATAAATCTCCTTCGAAATCCTTCAAAAGCTAAATCAACTGCCAAGGCTAGCACTGGAGCAAGCCAAAGTATGAGCCAAAAATTTAGGGTGGATACAGGGACGATGAGTTACCCACATATGTTGTCCTCAGCATCCCAAAATGAGTATATCGATGTGAAGAAAACCAGAAATAAAAACCAAATTATAATCAAAACTAAAATTGAAACTAATTACAGTTTTGGCATAGAATCTACAAACACTTCAAATTGAGACTTTAATAGGTAACAGGATTGCCTCTAATACCATATCTTTCCCACTAGGCTTAGGAAATGTTTTCTATCTATAACACGCCTTATGCTCAAAGCACTACATACCCACAATCTATAATCTTATCTTCCTAGAGTCCTTCACAACTTTGAAAATGAGAAATCTGTGTTCTCAATATCTTCATCTCTTCTACTTGTGGCTTGTCCCATAGCCTCTGTATTCTCCTTTCCCCGAGTATTCGAGGACGAATTAGAATGCATTGGATAATTTTCATCCATTTCAAGGTCTGAAATTTCATAGTCTGAGTGATAAAGTCTCTTAGCAGGTCGTCTTCTATCTGGATAACCCACTATTTTGTATCTGTGGAGAAAATGTGTTGGGGAGTCTCCTTGATTTGAAGTCTCTCCACTTGTAAATCTAGAGGAAATTCCATGATCTTTAGATAGAAAAAATAACAAGGAATTAAGATCATTACACATAGCTGTAATTTGTGCAATTTGTGCAGACATCCCGAAGTGTCGTGACTGCTCTGGTGCTGGGCTCCGAGGCTGGCCAGAATTTCTTCCTCTCGCTACCTGGAGATTTTCTTCTTGCTTCCTTGGATTCCTTTAGTATGGCAATACCTTTCTCGTTGTATTGGAATAGTTGGAACTAATTGTTGTAAATGGTAGGAATGATAATAATGGCGTTTTTAATTCCTAAATTTCAGATAAAGTTTTATACGTTGTAGAAGTAGCAGGGACTGTCAGTGGCTTCTAAGGCTACAGTTGATATTGTTGCATTTTTCATTCTCAAAACCTTGATGATTTTAATATTTGACAAGGTTCTTCCTAACCTGATCCTAGTTAGCCCCTTAAATGTTTTTCCAATGCATATTTGTCTCTTTATGTGGTCGAGCTTGTGACCGCCTATTTCCATTGAGTCATTTGTTCAATGGCGAGTTTGACTTAGTCTGAATCCAATCACAAGAAATTCATTCTAGCTACTGCAACCCAATTCCATGAATTTCAAATGAATGAGTCGAGGTGCATGTGTGTGCAACAGAGCATTGGTGACTAGAGAGTGGTACATGCCTGGCCATAGGCTCAGAGGGGATGACTCCTCGGGAGAGAGTGAAGAACAAAATGAGTTATGTGGGATTGGGTTTCTGGTGGTGGACTAGACTAGATTGGAACGAAGATAGTTAATTGAGTAAGCTATCTATTTGAGGGCTCCATTCAAGCCCTGTGCAAATTGTTGTGCAAATTGTTGGATAGATAGCTTACTTCTTTTACTGTTTGTAAATCCAAATCTATGGAAATACAGAAACTCAATACAACCTGCATATGGAATCATACTCTTTTTAAAGCCCGTGGATATTTTGTGTGCAGTTTCGTGGACGGTTTCGAGTTTCTATATGGTTATAAATTCCGCTCTGGCATGTACTACGTGGATTTCAAAGATAAAGGTTTGAGAAGATACCCAACTCTTTATGTTCGTTCGTACAATTATTTCTTAAAGAGATACAGAGATCATCGACTTGTCCTAACATCTTGTTCCGGCTGTGCAAACTGTATTCACCATTGCTTTAGTAAGAACAACCATTCCAAATTGTATTCACCATTCCTTGAAGAAATATTTTGGAAAGTGAGCTTCAATGAACCGATAAAAATTATAATGGGTATATGTCTATTTCATGCAGTGTTTCAGACATTTTATATTGAATTGACTGTGCTTTACACGGAAGTGGAACTATCAACTTTTTATTTTTGAAATCATAAAATGAAACTTCACCATGGCAATTCTTTGACATTTTCTATTAATATATTATGATCTTCGTTATATGAATTTTAAGATGGTATCAACAATATGCGGTCATGATCATTATGTAATGATTTATCATGCTCCTAACTTTCTTTAGTTATAATGATCTTGTTTTTATACATTACACTTTTGATTAGATACAAATCTTAATATGGTATTAAGAATATGCATATGTATGATTTTGAGGTTTATTGTTTTATCTTTTTTTAGGTCAAATTCCTCTTGCTCATCCCTCTTGGACATAACATTTGATATAGTTTCAATAATATAATTGTTAGGGTTAGATTTATAGAAAGATTATTTATATATTTTTTGGTGTTTACTTGAATTTTAAAATTAATTTAGGTTCAACAACATATAATTCTTGTTGTTTATAGTACTCAATACTTGAATCTAAGAATTGAAAATTTATATAGGATACTTCACCCCATAATGGTGGAGTAGAGAATGCAACTTCTTATTTCAAGTTTCCTCAAAGAACAATCAGTGTAATGGACAATTTGAAATACTATTACAAGTTATGATTAGCTAAAAATGCCTTTGCTTGTTGTTTTGATAGACTTGACAAATATAACATTGCTCTGTTATGTGACCTTTTCTTTTAGTTAACAATTCAATTGATTTCACTTAGTTAAATGATTAACATTAAGTTTATCAAATGCATATGAAATATTTTAATCACAAGTTTATTAGAATCAAACATACTGGAATATTCTCATAGAGTCAAACATACTAGAATATTCTCATAATGTATTAGAATAGTTATATTAACAACTCACTCATTGTTGTAATATTTTTTTATACTTTGAAGTATTGACTTGGATTTTGTTTTGACAGAGCTTTTCGATTAGGACCTTAATTTTAATTTAATCACCCATATTTTGTTATCTCTATTCTATTTGCATCTTCAATCAAAAAATTGTTTATGGAAGCAAATTCCACTAATTGATTGACTTGTTTACATTATCCCAAGCCATAGGGACATTGCCACTAACTAATTGACTTGTTTTTGTGAAAGAATAGAATGAAGTAGCAGAAGCACTATGGGTAGTTGATTGCCTTCTCATTATTAAGAGCAGATTAAATAGGAAATAGAAAACAACAATACTATCGACAAATACCACAGGTGAGTAAATACCGTGGGTTACCTAACTCACTAACTTAACTACGGGTGAGATTACTCTCTTCAACACACTTCCTTAATCTCAACTGGTAGTACATCATCAGCACTATCTATGCCTAAGTGCTCTCTCTGATATACAAATTCAGATGTTCCCAATGGTTTGGTGAACATGTCAGCTAACTGCTCCTTAGAGCCACAAAACAGTAAAGAAATTTGTCCATCATTGACTAACTCATGAATGAAATGGTAGTGAGTGTCAATGTGTTTGTTTTTTCTATGAAATACATTATGTTTAGACAATTGTATTGCAAAGTTATTATCACAAAGAATATAAGTGGGATCTTTTGCAGTGTATCCCATATCCTTTAACAATATTTTTAGCCAAATTGCATGGCAAGCTGCTGTGGTGGCTGCTACATATTCTTCTTTTGCAGAAGAAATCGTCACAATGGGTTGTTTCTGAGATGCCCAAGAGATCAGATTTGTACCCAAATGGAAAGCATAACAGGATGTGATTTTCCTATCATCAAGACTACCTACAAAATCATTATCAGTGTACTCTATAAGAGTACTGTCTGGTGTATGAGTGTACCAGAGGCCATAGCCAAGTGTGCATGCAACATATCTCGGTATTATTTTTCAAACGTTCCAGTGAGAGTCTTTGGGAGACTCCATAAATCTAGAAATAAGACTGACAACATACATCAAATCAGTTCTAGTTGTAGTCAAATACATTAAACTACCTACCATTTGTTTATAGAGTGTATTGTTTACTACTGGTTCGTCATCATTCTTGGTTAACTTGGTGCTAAGAGCTATAGGGATTTTTACAGGTTTATATTTATCCATTCTGAATCTCTGCAAAATATTAGTAGCATACTTATGTTGGTAGATAAAAATACCTTTATCAGTTTGAGTAACTTCTGGGCCAAGGAAGTACTTCATCAGTCCTAGATCAATCATTTCAAATTCCTTTTTCATGACTCTCCTGAAATCTTCAATCATCAAATTACCGGTGTAAATCATATCGTCAACATAAAGACATACCATCAATATTTTACCTTTCTTTGTTTTGACATACAGAGTGGGCTCATTGCTGCTTCTGTTGAAACCATTGTTGATGAGGTAGGAGTCAATCCTACTGTACCAAGCTCGTGGAGCTTGTTTTAGACCATACAAGGGCTTTTTAGCTTATACACTTTGTCTTCATGAACCTTGACAGTATAACCAGGTGGCTGGTCTACATAAACTTCTTCTTCAAGAATGCCATTAAGAAAGACATATTTCACATCCATTTGATACACAAGCCATTGATTTTGTGCTGCAATGGCAAGTACAGCTCTTATGGTATCCATCCTTGCTACAGGAGCAAAGGTTTCATCATAATCTACACCATACTTCTGTGCATAACCTTTGGCAACCAACCTTACCTTGTTCTTTTCAAGTTCTCCTTTTTCATTCAATTTGGTCTTATCGACCCATTTTACTCCAATACTGGTTTGGTTTGCGGGGATGTCAAAAAGATCCCAAGTCTGATTTTTCTCTATTGCATCAATCTCTTCATTCATGGCTTTTACCCACTATGCATCCTTCATTGCTTCATTAAAATATGTGGGATGACAGGAGAAGAGATTAAATTGAAGTTGCTCGTCAAGAATTGGAGTATGTTCATATAAATCTCTTAAGCTTTTGGTTTTCTGGTTCTGTGGTGGCTGATGATCTGCTACATCTTCTTGCTGTTGTACTTCCAATCTTGGAAGTCTGATAGGTAGATCTTACTGATATGAGCGTTCTTCATGTTGTATGTCTAAAGGATCACTCCAGCATTTGTCTTCAATGAACATTACATCTCTTCTCAGCACAAGCTTCTTGGTGACAGGATTATATAGCTTGTATGCCTTGTGTTGCTCACTATAACCAGTGAAAATGCAGTGCTCACTTTTCTTGTCTAACTTTCTTCTAAGTTCATCAAGTAAATGTGCAAAGGCAACAGAACCAAAGATTTTGAAATGTGAGACACTAGTCTTAGTGCCACTCCATGCTTCTTCAGGAATCTTGTCTTGGATAGTCACTACAAGTGATCTGTTGAGCAAGTAGACTGAGCATCCAATAGCTTCAGTCCAATACTCATTTGACAGCTTCTTGTGTGACAGCATGCTACGGGCCATGTTTGTGATGGTTCGGTTCTTTCATTCAGCAAATCCATTCTGTTGTGGAGTGTATTTGGTGGTGAAATGTCTCTGGATGCCATGCCACTTACAAAAGTGTGAAAACTCATGTGAATCATATTCACCTCCACCATATAACCTGAGCATTTTAATGGAATTTTCAGACTACTTCCTAGTGAGAGCCTTTAACTCTTTAAACTTGGAGAAGGTCTCTAATTTGTGCCTGATAAAATAAATCCATGTTTTTCTGCTAAAATGATCAATAAAGGTCAGAAAATAAAAATTGCCTCCTATGGATTGGGTTTGCAAGGGTCCACACAGGTTTGTATGAACTAACTCAAGTTGCTCTTTGGCTCGAGATGTGGAAGTGGGAAAATTTTCCCTATGATGTTTTCCAGTGATACAATCCTCACAGATGTTGGATTGTTTATGAGTAACTGGTAATCCTTTGACCATTGACTGTTTGCGTATGATATTGATACTCTTGAAGGGAAGATGACCAAATCTATAGTGCCATAACCAGGATTCATCTTGACTGGAAACTGTATGAGCTACATGATGTAGAAGGTTGGCTCTCCTAAGATTAAGAGGAAAGATTCTATTCGTGGTCATTTCAACTTTGGCTATGAGTCTCTTACTAGGAGTTTTATCATAGATAGCACAGTCAAATGGGGTACATAAAACACAGCATGAATGGACTTTTTTTCATTTTGTTTAGTAAGTATAGGAATAATACCTTTTCCTTTTGCTCGAACTAGAGAGTCACCTCCTAGCTTGATATTTGTGACAATAGAGGAATCTATACTAGAGAATAATGACTTGTTACCTGTCATGTGATTTTTGCAACTGCTATCTAATAGCTATAGATCTCAGCTACAGAGTTCTTCAGTTGCTTTATAAGATAGAAACATCACCTCTGATGAGCCTTCTTCTTCTTTGGATACATTGGCTCTACTATTGTTCTAGTCTACTTGCTTCTTTCTACATTCTCGTTCATAGTGCCCATACTTCTTGCAGTAGTTACACTGAACATTGGACTTATTGGTCCATCTCTTGCATATTCCCCTCTAACCTTGAGAGTTGTGAGAGTGTTCTGAATGCTCTGAGTGTTCATGATTGTGACTAGTTCTGTCTTCTGTAGATCAGGACCATCGGCCTCTTCTTCATGTACCTTGTCCTCCTCTGCCTCGACCTCTGTTAAGGGAAGCCTGGGTGCTGAATGCATTGATCAATGATTCTTCTTCCTGAGTGAATCGTGCTTCATGATATAGAAGAGATATAGTTATCTCTTCTATGGTTAACTTAGACAGATCTTTTGCTTGTTCTATGGGAGTCACTACCATAGAGAATTTCTTGGTGAGACACCGAAGAATATTTTGAACAACGATTTTTTGTTCTAGTGGTTCACCATAGGTTTGGAATTGGGTCACAATACCCGAAAACCTAGTCATGAAATGATCCATAGTTTCTAACTCTTTCATCTTCAGACTTTCAAATTGAATGCATAGGGTTTGCAGTCTTACCGTTTTAACGCGATCGGTTCCCTTGTAGGCCGATGCAAGCAGATTCCAAGCTTGATGTGCACAGGTAGCACCTAAGATCCATGGGAAAATGGACTCCTTAATTCAACTTTGGATCATCAATGTGGCAATGAGATCTCAATCTCAGTGAGCTTAGAGAGCATTCTTTTGAGCATTAATCATTGTGGCCAGAGCAGCCGCTTCAGGTTCTTTAAACTCTATTTCCACCATATCCCAACATTTGTTGAGTTGCAGAAATGTCTTCATTTTGATAGACCAAAATTCATAGTTAGCTTTGGTTAGAACAGGTCTGGAGATCGGCTTCAAAGAACTTGTCTTAGCCATCAGATATGACTAAAAAAATTATTTGCTCTTGCTTTTTTTTTAAATAAAAAAAACTTTTCTTAGCCTTGTTTTTTTTTAATAAAAAAAATACCTTGCTTAGCACTTTTTTTTAATATAGAAAAACAAAACCCTTGTTTTTTTTAATAAAACAAAATATATAAAAAAAACAGTACTGCTCCAAGTGATCGGGCAATGAGCGGTAGGGGGGCGCGGTGCCTAGAATCGGTGCAAGGCTGGGCAGTTCACCACTTTGTCTAAACATAGGAAGAGTAGTGGTACCACTTCTTTCCTATTCAATATGTACGATGGCACCACTTTTCTCCTATGTGAAAGGAGCAGTGCCCAAGAGAGGTAACGCTCTTTTTTTAAAATAATGTCACGTGGCCTTGCCATAATAAAAAAAAATCCCAAGCTAGGTTGCATGGGTAACTTTATCTGGAACAATGGAGATCTCTGGAAAACTCTGGCAATAGCTTGAGATGGAGATCTCTCACAAACAATGGAGATGTCTTTTTTTTTAAATCAATGCAGATCAGAAAAAAAACTGGCGATAGCTTTAAATGGAGATCTCTGGCAAACAATGGAGATCTTTAAAAAAAAAAAATCAATGCAGATCATATCACAACTAAAATAAATATGGAAATAGCTTCAAAAATGGATTCAATAGTTACCATAGAGCTCCACGTTCTTTTTAGGGTTAGAGACAACCCAAATATCAGATCTGGAAAAATAATAAAAAAATAGAATGTTGTAGCTCCATAGGCAATAGCTTTGTGCTTCGTAGGCAATAACTCCATAGAGTGCTTTCCACTTTGTGAAAAGGCTTACCCTGACAATGGAAGGATTAGGACGTAAGCTCTGATACCATGTGAAAGAATAGAATGAAGCAACAGAAGCACTACGGGTAGTTGATTTCCTTCTCATTATTAAGAGTAGATTAAAAAGGAAATAGAAAACAACAATACTATGGGTGAATACCATAGGTGAGTAAATACCATGGTTTACCTAACTCACTAACTTAACTATGGGTGAGATTACTCTCTTCAATAGTTTTTGGTGTTTGTCTCTACTTCAGGGTGTGTTCGAGGGTTAGATATTTTTGGTTTCGTGTTTGAGGAAGAGAATGATGATATCTGAAGTCATTGGGGTTTGATTTTGTTCAACGTAAAAGATTTCAATTTTATCATTATTGTATCTGTTCATGCTCCGGCTTCATGTTTTGGAGGCTTTGATCGAGTTCTGCTTTGTTTCATGGTATCATTTTTTTTTAATTTTATCCCCTCATGCTTGTGCTTCATGCTCCAAACCATGCTTGCAGTCGTGGAGGGATTTCATCAGGTTCTGGTTTGCTTCAAGTTATGTTCGAGGTGCTTCATGCTTCATGTTGTGGATGGTTTTCTTTGGGTTTTTCTCTACTTCATGGTGTGATCAAGGGTCATATATTTTTGTTTCTGTGTTTGAGGCAAAGCATGTTTCTATCTGAGGTTGTTTGGGTTTGATTTTGTTCAATGTAAAACATTTCAATTTTATCATTATTCTATTTGCTCATGCTTTCACTTCATGCTGTGGAGGATTTGTTTAGGTTATGACATGCTTCAGGATATGTTCGAGGGTCAAATCTTTCTGGTTCCATGTTTGATGAAGAGGATGCTACTTTTTGAGGTTGTTGGGGTTTGATTTTGACACAATTTTGGTTTCAATGTTGAGCGGTATTCAGTTGGGAATCTATAGATGCTATTAATATCCTCATTTAGGCATCCCATACATATTGGAATTGAAATGCAAATACTGGGAATATTGCTTGGTGGATTCTTGCAATGACCTTGCAATGCAGATCTGATATGTCGACTTTCAACATGTGCAGTTCAACGATCCCTTTTACAAGTAAGGCCAATTCATTAAAAAAATAGAGGAAGCATATTTTGTTAATTATGTTTTACTTTCATATACTTTTTTTTTCTTCTTTCCATCCAGTCTCTACTTATGTTCAAAATATTGAGAGCCACTATTTTTATTGTGTTATATGGCCTTACTAGATTAAATTTCTTATAGAGTGAAGGTTCATATGATCCTTGTTGCAGCTTTAGCTATGTGCATTATTAGTGACTGTTGTCATCCTTCTAACCTTATCCTCCAATGGTGGAAATCTAGATATTGAATTAGGAAAGCACCCAACCATGTTATTAGGAAAGCTCTCAATCAACAACCTTTCTTAGAATGTCATCCAAGAAATGAGAGAGGTTTAGCAAATGTCAGCCTCAATGGATGTATTGAAGGACCCCTTCAAAAAGATGATTTTCCTAATAATCAATGTCAATTAGTAGAAACCAAAAACCTAATAGGTGTCCACAAGGAATCCTAGAGAACCAACAATTGTGTCCTATAAGAAATCACCAAATCCCCTTGTAAAGTAGATTCTCCAAAAATCCATGTCAACCTAAGAACTTCCCAAATTTATTTAAGGGGAAAAATCCACAAGAGTAAGTCCACAATGACAACCCACAAAATCCTAGATGCCAACAAGTTTTATCTCCAAGCAAAAAGTGTCCACCAATTAACTTCCAATGATATTGTTTTCTGCATGTGAACCAAGGACATCCTTAACAAAGGATAAGACTCAAAGGATGAATTTCCCTCCCAAAGTATTCAAACAAAATTTATAAAAAAAAATTTCATTCCTTCAAAAGACCCAATGATCCTCCCCAAATGAAAATGAGACCCCCACAACATAGAATCAACCTCACTGAAAGAAAATGAGACCCGCAGGGTATAACCAAATTAAGATCCAGAAAGAAGATCGTTACAAGATTGTACTCACAACCACGTGGGGCACATTCACATATCGAATAATGCCCTTTGGTCTAAATAATGATGGTTCCAGCTTCTAGTGTGCCATGAAATACTATTTCCATGACCTCATCCACATCATGTTGGCCTATCTTGACAACCTCATTGTGCAGTCATAGAAGCAAGAAAAACACATGGACAACTTGCGGCAAGGCTTCCTGCGATGTCGCAAGTAAAAAATCCTCTTGAACCCTTTCAAGTGTTTTTTCTATGTCCCAACAAGTTGTCTCTTATGGTTCATCATGTTACACAAAGTAATGACCATTGATCCCCTGGAAATACAAACCACTTTCCCTATAATGTCACCTCTTTAAGTGACGTGTAGTTCAACTTATAATATAGTCTTGTCCTTTTTTTTACACATTTAAAAAAAAAAGTGAGTCTTATGTATTGTTTCCTTCATTTATATGGATGGATCCTACCTTATATGGATACATTATATTTTGCTGATGGATCAACCACATGGTTTCCAAACCTTGCCTCGGCTGCATGGGTCATCTACTCCCCATCGCATGAGTTGGTCCATATCGACAGAATATCCATGGGCATTGCGACCAACAACCAGGATGAATATGATGGTGTCAATGGCCTCTCGGCCACCACTCTCCAGTTGGGCATCTGCCATATTAATGTCTTCTTAGAATCCTAGTTGCTTGTCTCCTAGTTGAACAATTATTCCTAGGTACATGATCCCTACCTCTTTAGAAAATTCCTATGCTCTAAACAGATGATTAGAACATTTTAATCCACCACATTTACACATGTTCCAAGAAACCTCAGTAGCGTAGTGGATCAAATGGATAATGACATTCTAAATTGGCACATTCATCATCACAGATAGGAAACATACAAAAAACAACATCATGCATCATCAGATATAAACATGCATACACATGGAAAAATATATCACATAGTCATTTCATTCACATCACCATAAAAAGACACATATAAAACCATAAAAAGCACATCCACGTGCATAAAAAATATATAGATATATAAATCGCATGTCCAAAATATGTCTAGTACAAAATGAGAAGCCACATAAGATTTCTCAACTGAATATACATAGAGATACAAAAAATCCTAAGTGCACCAATTCACTAGGGGCAACCCCAATGGATGCTAGTATGACCCAGACTGATCCTCATCATCTGAATCAGTACAATCATCTTCCTCAGAGGACTCATCATCTTCTATAGGAAGATCCCATCGCGTCGCTTGATGAATGTAATCGCAGGCCACGACCATCCTTCTCATCACAAAGGTTCAATCCGGAGGCACACTGTGAATAATGAAAATCAGCTCATTGTCTAAATTCTACCATCCTACATCGTAGATCCCTTCAGCAAGGCACTCCAAGTGTTGCAAAATAGTGTCCTCCTCCCACTATCGCCTGTGAGGGTTCCTCGCAGGGACCACTACCTCTGTGATCACGACCACCCACCTCTGATACTCGGGTGGCAAGCGAGGACCAATATCTTCATACACAAACAAAGACACCATCAGTCTATTGATATAATCATACAACTATCAACTAGCTCAACTACTCTATGTATAAATATGAACACAAACACATCAAACATACATACCAGCTGGTCCCCATGCGTGGCTGGGAGGTCGGGGCATCTTAAGGTCCCCATGATAGTCCATAACTACATATGGGTACTCCTTAAAAACCACTAGAATTTTCTGCCACTACTCTAGAGGATCCTCTGTAAAGAAGTGGCTTGCTCTGCCGCTGGCCTATCGCACCATCATCTAGAACAATCTACACATCCATGGATCCTACAGACCACTATCCCGCACTTCCTGATGTAGCCGTAGAGTAGGTACTTTCTCAAAAAATAAAGAACATAAGAAAAAAAATCCTCCCCCAGATGCCCTTGCATGGTTTAGTTGATGCTGAACCACCAAAAGGTACATCTTGGCCCATCTGTAGTAAGTTCCCCTCATGGAACCCTCTACGATCTGTAGCTTCCCTCTAGATATCTTGTGGCTCCCCATGGAACCTAAGATATGCATCAGCATGGTCACAACAACCTGTGTCGACAAGTCCTCAATGTCACACATCAAGATGTGTGAACCACACACATACGCAGTTGCGTAATAGTGCCTATCACACATATCCTCCAGCGTCTTCCTGTGAGACAGCACTGGCACCAAGTCGCCAACAACTCCCAACATAGGGAGCCTCATCAAAAAATATACATCCAATAGCGCAATCTCAACACATTGCCCTTGGATCATGAAAGCCTCCTCCCCAATGTCCCAAAAGCTCACCAAATTCCGTAGCAGTAGAGGTAAGCTCTTCAACAGCGGAATCCACATGAACTTCAGTAATCCACAACAGGCCATTGCACCACACACATTCCCATCCTGTAATGTCTCCTCCTAGAGGTCTTTGTAGTCTCTCTCATGCCACTTAGTCTCAATAATCCTACATAATCCTAACACAACTTTCTACAATAGCTTTTAGTAGAAAAGCCACCCAAGGACTAGGTTGCACCTGTCTAGCCAGAAAGAGAAACTAGGTCGCTCAAAACACCCTCACAAAAGTGACCAAGTTGCACTTTTTAGCCTCATTGGAGCGACCTCAGATCACTCTTTTCTTTCTGACAGGAGCTACCCAGCCGCTTCTTTACCCATCAAAAGTGTGACTTGTCTCATGAAGGCCCTAATAGGCTCACAAAGGACCCCTAGGTGGGAAAATCCAAAATTTAAACCACTAAAAAGGATAGATTTTGCAAGAGCTCTTACTTGCAAGTCATGGATCTCGAAACCATCGATCGAAATGGGAGAGGTCAGCAAAATAAGTTCGGGGACCACCTCTCCAACTCAGCAGTGAACAATGATAATGACACTTCATAAAGTGGTCGCCACCCATTTATAGGTCCCATTTGACTTATTTTCTTCCTTTTTGCATAACAGAGTCCATTTGGGACACCGTTCACACCACTGGTTTCATAATTCTGTTCTTTATCTTCTAATGAGACCAACGTCTCATGTTTAACAAGTAATTTTCAAGGCCTCTTCCCAAGAGTTACCTTAGTTTATCTACCACATTATGATGTAAATGTCTTTGGACCTGTACTTGCATCACACCTGCCTACCACAACACATGCATGACTCTATACCATCTCCCAGTAAGGCACATCATTTTATAAGTTTGTAATCCATCCACTGCAACTTGAATGGGTTCCTGGACCATTTTCCGGAGGGTAGGTCATTTCCTTCAAATGCATTTAGCATATAACTATGCCCATACTTGCACTCACATAACATGTATTCGAGTCCATCTACCACAACTCACACAAGACTCCCATGACCTCTGTCCGAGAGCCACCTCATTCTGCATGCCTTTGGCACACCGATTCATGTGCCTCTACCGTGATCTATCTCATGCATGTATATGTATGTTCAAGAGCTTCCTGATCCATCCATACTGCATGGATGAACTATGGACCACTATCCATTTACCTAACATGGGGGCACCATCAATGCCCCCTTGATCGGTTGACCATACTAGAGTTTCTTTTAAGCTCTTTTTTTACTCCTAAAAGAATGAAAAGATTACTGAGTGCAACTACTTCCTTTCTCACTTGTTAAAGTATAATAAAGGGCATTTACATTGTCTTGTTTAGCTCCTTTTGTGAACCATGTAGACTACCATATGAAAAGGACCACCTTAGCGCATTCAAGCCAAGACCATTTCCCTTTGCATCCTTTTTAGGTTTCTCGAGAAGAGGGGCCAAACTTTATGAAAAGTATCACCATGGGTTGTCTTTAAGCTCTTTTCCACCCTTCTCATCAAGAAAATATCATCAAGCAAATTGGGTTTCATTCATGCTCATAAAAGCATTTGAATGACTGTCTAGTCAGTATAGGTTTAACATTTTTCCGGTTTGATTGGACTACCAACAGTAAAGAAGTCTCTCATCAACTAAAGGATGGGTGAGCTCTCCTATGTACACTTTTAACCTTTTTCAGGCACAGGAGACTATTAATGAAAAAGAGAGCCCACTGGAATCCTCTTCATAATTTCATACTCTCTAAAATTGAAATCACCATCAAGCATTTACTTTCTCGAGCTCACCAAAAATCCATGAGATCGTACAACAATGGTGTCTTTAGGCACCACCACACATATAATAGTTTCGAAGCATTCCCACTATGGCTCTCCTTTGTTCATATTACTTTGTGATGTGTCTTCTTTGGATGCCATCAATACCAAAAGTGTCTACCTCCCCCAAGTATTTCCCATCTGCAGTTACATTCTCGGTATTACAACTATGATCCTTTTCCCATGAGTCAGTTTCTTTTGTTTCCTGGTCCGCCCTGCCGTCATACTCTAAACAAAGGAAGTTTGAGTCCCCCATGATTCCTTGCCCCTACTCAAATCCTCCCCCACATTCAGTAGGTCAATCCTCAGATTGTCTCACATCTTTTGGTTATCTCCCTCGTGCTTCTGGTCAAGGAAACACCAATTCCTTGGCCAGTTGCAGTTTTCCCTCTATCAACAACAACAAACATATTCTAGAGGATAGACCCAGAGGTCCTTGTATTATAGTTTCATTAACCTCATCTATGAGTTCCTTGGACCACTTGAGAGGAGTCCTTAGTGCCTCTTGGGATGGTTGTGTCTCACATGCTCGACGACATCTACATAATCCCACCATTGATATTTGTATAGGGTATTGGTATGTGCAGTATTTGGTTAAAGACCCCAGATGTTACCTAACTCTAGCACATTGATGAGTCTATTTAAGGGACCCCAACAGGTTCATGTCCCTTGCGATTTCCGGGTTGCATTGGATACAGTGTTCAGAATCCCCAGTAGTGATTATATATAGATTTATGATTGATGCAGCATATTTGTACCACAAAAACTATGACTCTCTGTCAGTAAGTACCTACAGCTATGTACTATCCTAGATCCAGTAGGCCATTGGTAATGAAGATATAGATTCCATAAGAATTACATTGGCTTAATGTAGCACTCCTTTAGATGAGTATTGTATTCAGCCTCTCATTGAGGAAACCACTATTGTAACAACACTTGTACATGATCAGCTCTTGTATTATATACCTTAGGTCACATTATTATTTTGACATCATTACAAGCATGGGGATGCCAGCCTCATCTATATACTTGTCACACATTAATTGTATCTCACCCAATATTGATGGGAACCATATTAATACAAAAACCAAAAGCCACCATGCCCCAGCCCAGGAAGCACCACCTCTCCCTAGAAAATCCTATGGTGTCCGTCGGCCATACGATAAGCTCCTTCCCTCACACATCATGAGGAAATATATTAACCCAAAAAATACATCAATAAGCTCTACCTGACCTACACCAACCAAAGACATCTATGTTGCTACCCTCATTTGACCCCTAGACCCTTGCAAAGGCTCAAAAACATAAAAAGGGCTTAAAAACCCCTAAAGAGAGACAAAATATCTCTCATAGGGGCTAAAACATCCAAAATAGGGATAAAACCCCTCAAAGGGTCTAAATCCCTAACCAAGGGCTCAAAACCCTAAGATATCAAAGAAAAACTATAAATAGAGGGGTGGGGGTAACTCTCAGAAGACTCATTCTCTGCCTACTGTTACTCTTCCTGTATGAGTGCCTTGAGGAGCTAACTCTCTCAATCCATTCATTCCTTTCTCTCTTTTTCTCCATTAGCCACTTCCCTTGTGTGTTGAGCTTAGCTCCACACTATTCAAACCAGTCAGGAGAGGCTGATCCTGGAGCTAGGGCATGGTGGCCCATCTTCCATTAAAAACCTTAGGTATAGTGAGATGCATGTTTTGTTTGTTTTTTTTATTTGTAGCTTATATGTATGTGTATTTTATTTCTAATAGTAGATTGGAGGTCCTCCATTGATGATTAGTTGCAGGTTTATTTTTCTGACAGTTTATTGCAGGGTTGACATGGCTCAAAGCTAACCCTTCCTTGCAGGTTTTCTTTTCACCCACAGGAACCCTACCCTTCCGTCCTATAGACAAAAGGTAGTTGTTCCTGCCTATAGCTCGGGTAAAAGACCTATTACAGTTAGAATCCACATGTGCTGACCAAAATAATTTGGGTTGATTTCTCTAATGAAATCCAGCCCCCATTTCTGAAAAAGTGCTTCTACTAAGATGGGAATTAAAGGTAATGGTACCAACTTTCTTTTCCCTTCAAAAATTTGACATTGATGAAATGTAGTGGTTTCTTTATACACATCAGAAAATATTGAAGGCCAATAGAACCCAGCCCTCAAGATTTTTTTAGTTGTTACCTTCCAAGAATGGTGTCCCCTAAAAACCCCTTGATGGAAATGTTTCATGGTATGTTGGGCCTCATTCTCCAACAAACAATTCAACAAAATCCCTCCTAGATCCTTCCAATATAGATATTTATTCATGATACAGTATTTTGTTGCCTTCAATTTAACTGATGTAGCCCTTATTTTTCTTAATCTAAGAGCAGCTTGCAAGTTCTACAATACATATACAATGTCACTATAACATGGAGATAAGGTCCAATATGATATTACCTGTAATATGGCTCAGGTTGATTAGAAGAATTAGATAAGAAATTTACTTGCAAAGATTTACAGTTTTAATATGTCACCAGTTTATCCACCATTGTCCTTTCACCAATTTGGTAGGATTAATATTCAAATCATATTCTAGTAGAATTGTAATCCATTTATACCTCTTACTCTTTGGATTGGGTTGTGTAAGGATACTTTTTACCACACTACTGGGAACATAAGCCACAATATGAGAATGAAGAATATACACCTTGAAATATTTCAAATACTTCACCAAAGCATAGGATTGTTTCTCCATAATTTCATACTTAAATTCTCCATATCTCGACACTTTTCGAAAGAAAGAAATAGGATTCTCATCATTCTGACTATTCTTCTGCAATAAAACTCCAGCAATGGTATGTTCAGAATCATATGAAAATACCAAAACATATTTTGGAAAATCAGGACTTACCAAAACTGAGGCCGGAGAAATGGATTTATTAACATATTTGAAATATTTTCTAGCATCTACATTCCACTTAATCTCATTATCGTTTCTCAAAATATTTGTGATATTCCTCAAAATTTCTGCAAAACTTGGTATGGACCATCTTAAAAAATTCACCTGTCCAATGAAATATTGCACCTGCTTTTTACTCCTAGGCTCTTCTACTTTGAAAATGGCATGGAATATATCTTGTTATATCTTGATTCCATATTTAGAAATTGTATGCCCCAATATATCTCCCTCCTTCAAATAAAAAAGTAATTTCTTGGGATTAATGGAAATGCCATACCTTCTATATTTCAAAAATCCCTTCTTTAAATGCTTTACATGGTCCCTGTTAGATTTAGAAAACACTATTATATCACCCATATAAATCACTACAAACTTATCATTTTTTTAGAAAAAGAAATATCCATAGCTCTTTGGAAGGTGGCTTCTACATTCATAAACCCAAATGGCATCTTGGCATACATGAAAGTACCCCAAGGTGTAGTAAAAGAATTTTTTGTTGGTCCTCTGGAAGAACGTTAATTTGATTATATCCAAAAAAAACATCCATGGTGTAAATTCTCTCTACTCCTACCACCTTTTGCAGAATATGGTTCATTTTAGGTAAATGATAGTTATCTTTAAATGATACTTTATTTGAATTCCCGAAGTCAACACAAAGTTTGATCTCACCATTCTTCTTTCTGTCGGGTACCAAATTAGCTACCCATTTTGAGAATCTAAGAGTAACAATGATATTTTCATTGAACAACTTCTTTACTTCCATTTCTATAAGAGGCAACAACATAGGATTAATTTTTCTTAACTTCTATCTAAATGGCTTTTCTCCAAGCTTGATAGGAATAGTGTGTTGTAATATGAAAGTTTCATATTCCTTCAAATATTCATAGCTCCATGGAAATACATCAACATAACTCTTAATCCAATGAATGTACTTTTCCTTTTCATCCACAATTTTTTTTTAGACAGATTTACAATTCTGGGAGCATCTTCAGATCCTATGTTTTGGTCTTCAATGTCATTTTCAATAGGTTGAACCTTAGGTTTTTTTGCAACATCGTTCTGATCAAACAAATTTTCAGGAGGAATCAAACCTTTTGGAATATTATGTATTTTTAATTGTGTTACACCATTTCCTCCATTTACATTTTTCATCTTTTTATTTTCAACATCTTCATCATCGGACTATACACCTCCATGGAAGTTTTCTATATTTTGATTTTCTGTATCTATTTAAGTATTTACAAATTTGTCTGAAATTTACAAAAATCTTTTATTTGCATATAATCATCAAATAGTTTCCAATACTTGGAATTGTCACGAATGGAAGGTTTATGTACAACTATTATTTCATATTTCTTTTTTTAATATATGGGAACTTTGAAATTACCAGCAGTGGTAGCCTGTGAATCTGCTACTTTGTTTCTGTATGCTCTCATCCTTGGATGTTTAGTCTGATAGATCTCATTCACTTTGTTAATCACTAACTCGGAATATCTGAACACATGTATTCTTTTAGCTCCAAAATATTTTAAAACATTCAAACCTAACAATAGAGCCTCATACTCTGTAACATTATTTGTAGATTCAAAAGCTAACTTATATGAGTACACCTTAAATTCACTATTAGGATAAATTATCCACAGACTTGCACTAGATCCCTCTTTCCTGAGAGACACATAAAAAAACATATTCTACAACCCCTCTTCATTTTGTTTCTTTTCCAATGCCTCCTATCTTTGAGAAAATTCTTTATTTTCTTTTAAATCTACCACTATGGGTATTTCAGGATCAACATATGAAACATGGAAAAATATAGAAGATCCTAAATTAGTATCT
The DNA here is from genome assembly GCA_001517045.1 of Pseudotsuga menziesii. Lineage (NCBI taxonomy): Eukaryota > Viridiplantae > Streptophyta > Pinopsida > Pinales > Pinaceae > Pseudotsuga > Pseudotsuga menziesii. The sequence goes on from LPNX010390767.1 coordinate 52,478, forward strand.
ACAACATATATGGTGTAATTTTTAGGTTTATATCAGCTACTCACCACGTATGCCAGTCTCTTCTCTCTCTACAATATTCTATTCCCTCCAAACAAAGGAATAGTTTCACATGACATATCCATCTTTAATGTTCCCTTCAGCTTTGAAGCATACAATCTTGACAGTAGCATAACAAATTTAGTACAAATATAAGCTACCATGACATCCATGACAATGATTTTAGCAAGAATTTGAACCAGGGTCACCACCATATATTTAATCAGTACCAGACACTTCACTTTTATAGAATCAAAGGAATACAGGTCTTTATAAGGCCTAGTAATCTCCAATCCTAAAATTTCCACTACAACCCTTGGAATTAAGTTATGAGATGCACCTGAATCAAGCATGGAATTATCAAAAATCATATCATGAACATTCATACTGACATAAAAAGGAGTTACATATTCTTCATCTATGTCTTCAACTCTGGGGCCAAGGACTATAGTAGGAACATCATCTATGAGCTCCAGGGTATTTGGTTGACAATCATCTCCATTCTTCAACATTTTGGTTATTTTTTCTCTGTATTAATTATTCCTTAAAAACTCATTGAATGGAAACAAAATTTTTATTTTAGACAGTTCATTTTTCATATTGAAAGAAGAAACTTCTCTATATACATCAATTGGTACAGGTTGTCTAATTTCTTTTGGTATTTCTCCTTTATTACTCACAATTTTGTGTACCTCTTTTTCTTTTTGTTTCTATATTATTTTGACTACTAGAATATTGATTTGCATTATCCCTCATTTATTTATAGTGACATCTCTACTTGTCAATTTCAGGTTCCTATGAAAATCATCTATGGAATTGTGGTAACCCCTATGATATTGCTATGAATACACCTAAGAAATAATATTGTTATATTTTTGAGCAAATAGATTATGATATTATTCAGTGAGATATATTTTTGTATCCAAGTCAAAAAAATGGTGGATTTGGTTGTCCATTGGATCAATTTCTTCCTCATCATTAACATAGTTTTCAGAGAAACGAGGCATGATCTGTTAATCTTCAAGATTTGTGAGGTTTCTTGGAACTCTTTTACTATTTTGAGGAGGAGGAGGAGGTGGTATTTTGAAGTTGGGGTTCCTTAATTGATTTTTAGGTTTCTCTCTATTGGGTGGTATGTTGTCTAAATCCAAACTTTCCATTAACCTTTCCATAGATTTCATCATAATTTGAAACTTGGCATTGTTTAAAGAAGACACAACAACAACAACATAAGTGGAAGGTTGATGTTCTTCTCTAGTTATTATTATGTCTAATTGTACTCTTTTCTTCATATTTATAGAGGTCATCATATTAGATTCTACCTCTAAGGAATTCTTAAACATAGAAGGAAGACTTGTATATTTTATTTCTCTCAACAATAAATGAAAATAACTATAAAAAACATAAGCATAATGGAGTTGGGAAACACCTACTAAGGGTTTAATGTTTGATGGTGTTAACCCAAAAATCCCCCACATAGCTTTCAATGGCCTACACCACCCAAGCACACCATCTCACAACCCTCATATCACTCCATAAGTGCTAGGATATTTAGACACTTAGGAGTTAGTTAATATCAACTTGTGTAATATATCTGTTAGGTAAAAGTGTGTTTCTTTAGTATGCATTAGTATGCATTTGTNTATGTCCTAGACATAGAGTTATCCAATGGTTCAACTTCTCTTAGATCATACCTACCATTGATCCATGGCTTAACACCCGATTGATCTATGATCTATATTTAAAGAGCATAGAGGGTCCTTGGCTAGTTGATCGATTATGAGAAGCTCATGTAACTTTATTTCTTTTGCATGATAAATTGCTCCAAGTAGATATTTGGCTAGGGCCATGGACTGTTTCACTCTCAAGGATTTTAACCATGTGACAAACATCGATGTGTTGATCTATGATCTATTTGTGGGAAGAAGTTGCTAAAGGTGTTCGGTCTTTTGGGAGTACCCTGTGTACCTGAACATGGTATCCGAGCTTTTAAGAAGAGCCACTTTCGGTTTTGATCAAGATCTGGAACTAGTGTTCCCAAAACTTTGAAAGGGTTTTTGATTCTAGATTTTTTGTGCATTTGTGTCCTATGGGAGCTATTCCATCGCATCCAGAGTGTTGTTTCAATTTGGAAATAGTTTTCCTTTCACCGAAAACCATTTCCGTTTGTTCCAAAAAAACCCATTTCAACAAAGCGAAGGTATAATGTTACAGTGACGGATTTGTTTTTTTTTAAATATCTCATATTTTATCAGTCTTATTATTAGATTTTTTTTTGTTTTAGTCTCATATTGTTGCCTTCCCCGGCTGCGTATGCTCTTTGTCGTGCACCTTCCGCGATCGCGGTGAATCAAAAACAATGAGCGAAAGTTTTTTTTCTTGTCTTCTCGGCTACGTATGCTCTTTGCTGTGCACCTTGTGCGATCACGACAAATCAGAAACAGTGAGAAAACATGAAAACGTAGACTTTCCAAGTAAGCTAACCAAGATCTAACCCCATTGTGTGGAAAAAGTTTTTTTGTTTTTGTTTTTCATTGTTGTGTGATTTGCAGGAAAAGAAAGCAAGCACGGAGAAGGAGAGAGAAGAGTAAAAAAAAAAAAAAACCTTCCTCTTTCCATACTTTTACGTACCTTTTAAACTTAGCTCACTTTGTCCAAAGTTGCTTTACTCCTTGAAAGTCTTGAGTTCAAGTCTTATCAAGCTACTTTTTAGTGCATGTAATTTATATTCTCAAGTTACTTTATTGTAAAAGTGTATCTCACATAAATAAAATAAAATAAAAAGTGAGTCACTTAAGTCTTTAATTGATTGCCGCACTATTTAAAAGTCACATTATTGTAAAAGTGAACATCACGTATTCTACAAAAGTGATTCACTTCAAAGCAACTTTAATGTAAAGTGATTTTCAAAGGTTAATCTTGGGAAGAGGGGGATTCTTTTTTTAGTTGGTCAAGTTAATATCTTCCACGTCACTATTGGGGACATCTTCAACATTTTCTTTGATCAACCATAACTTCATCATCCAGAATAAGTTTTCAATGCCATTTTTTTTAAAACCACATATTTTTTCAAGATCTTTGCATCCAGACAATTAGTTTCTATTTTTTCAGCCATTAGTTTACAATATGGCCACCCCTTGTGATATTATACTTACAAGTTCTAACTATTTCTCATGGAAATCTCGTATGGAATATGTTCTACGAAGTAGGGGAGTTTTCAGGATAACCTCAGGGAAAGAAACAGAACCCACTGATGATGATAAGAAAATTAAATCGGAAAATAGATGTGATGAAGCTCATGGATTGATTGGGATGTCAATCTCTATTGATTTGTGATTCCATATATCTGAAATTGATGAACCTGATAAAGCTTGGGAAAGGTTGGAATTTGTGTTTGGTAAACACAATGAAATTCGGGGTCATCAACTTGTGAATGAGTTTATTTCCTTGAATCCAAATAATTTTTCATCTATTCAAGACTATTTATCTAAGTATAAAACTCTTAGACTCTTATGTGCAGAATGCACACTAGTGGAAAATGAGAGATTAGTGACCAAAAAAATGACCAAAATCCGCATATCAATCACCACTTTTGGTTTGGCGATCGCTGGTGGCTAATTTACGGTCTTTTATTACGCAACCAAAATTGGTCATTTTTATTTTGGTCATTTATAGCTTGTCAGTTGGTCATTAATTTGGTCATATATTTGGTCATTAATTTGGTCATATTTGAATCAATGAAAAAATATATGACTACATTTATGACCAAATTAATGACCACATGGCAAACTAGAATATGACCAAATTTGGTCGAGTATTAAAAGACTGCAAATTAGCCACCAAAACTGATTTTTGGTCATTTATATGCGAATTTTGGTCCTTTTTTTGGTCATTTATATCTCATTGTTTGGTCACGTGTCTCTCAATTTTTTGTTATTTTATATATGAATTTTGATCATTAATCTCATTTATTGCTCACTAATTTAGTCATTTTTAGTGGTTTTATGTGTGGTTATTACATTTTAGTAGTTTTAATGGTGTCCATTATTAATCAATATAAATTTTTAATATGGTATTATGTTTAAATTAAAAAGAGAATCATACATTATTTATCATCATCTAATACACATTTGAATTATGCAAATATAAAGTGCAACCATATAAGTTTTAAACCACACAAATTATATTATATGAAATGTCAAGTATTACAATAAATGATTTTTCTCAAAAACTATCTCCATATAACTTTACATGAAAATCATCTAGTACACCGATGACTTTTCAAAATATTTCATTAGCTAAACCATCCCACTTGTACTTTGTTGCTAAGCCATACTTGGATCCTGCGACAGCTTCAAAATCATACTTAGCAACTTAAAACCCTCAGCAAAAATCTCTTCATACTCAATGGAAAAGCATCAGCAACGGAATATTCATACTTAATTGCCCACTTTTTGAGCTTTCTATCTGCGCATGTGCTTTTGTATCTACACTGCACATGCTTCTGACCTTTCTGAGTTTTAGATCTACATACGTGCTTCTGTATCCACATTGCAGCAACCTCCCTCTTCATATTTTTACAAAGCTTGCGAGTAAGGTTACCTGCAAACAACATATTTTAAGCAATAAATTGTGTTGCTCAGTAAAAATAAAAAATAAATAACTGAAAAATGTACATAGTAATTTCACAAGATTTAACATGGCAAAATGAAACAATTCCAACAAACAGTTATATATGTGCTTATTATAACAAATACAAAAACACTTCTGATACCTCTCCTTCTTAGCTTTCTGAGCTTTATATCGGCGCACGTGCTTCTGTATCCACATTGCAGTAGCGTCCCTCTTCATGTTTTTACAAAGCTTGTGAGTAAGGTTACCTGCAAACAACACATGTTAAGCAATAAATTGTGTTTCTCGGTAAAAATAAAAACAAATAACTGAAAAATGTACATAGTAATTTCACAAGATTTAACATGGCAAAAAGAAACAATTCCAACAAACAATTATATATGTGCTTATTATAACAAAATACCAAAACACTTCTAATACCTCTAAAGGAAGTCCAACTCCATTGTATTGCCTAGTAGCTCTTTCATGGATATGATGGCTTCTGTAAAAGTTCAATACTTAACAACCTGATTGGGTTTTTACAAATATTCTAAGACATTACTAGTAGTTTTCGTCTCCCTAAAATTTACTAGGAACCTTTATTTTAGTAAAAATGCATCTTGTTACATACAATGGGATGCAGAAATATTTATCTCAAGAAAATGTTTTTAGAGCTGCAATCATCTCTTGGCTATTGAATTCTTCTTTATCATCACTTACAATAACTTTCACTATGTTTGGAATTTGTGAAGGGAAAATGTCTTCTCTTCTATAGCTATAAGGACTCCTCCCCATCTTTTCACTTCCATCATAGACGATCCCTCTCAATATCAGTGTCTTATGCATTCCTCCTATCATATATTCATAGATTGTATCTCCTTTTCCCCCAAAAACACATACATATTGGCTATATCCTCGCCCCATCGAACATATAGGTACCTGCAAATCACCAAATCTTACTTTTAGTAATACAAATCTCACTCAACAAGATTTTATTGCATGGGCTCTGTTTGAGCCAGAAGTGCTTAAGATGCACTCGCCAAAGACCAAATCCATCCAATTAAATTTAAAGGCAAAGAACTATCTATAATTTTATCACCTTAAAGCTTGAGAGCTTGAAGCATGAAGAGGCAGCACAGACAGTCAGGAACAATTTTGAGAGTAAAGCACATGGCATCTTAAACCTCTCATTCTCAATTTCTATCTCAGCTCATGTGCTTTGGGATCCTGGAAAAACAGTACCCAAGTAAAACCTTTAAAATATGGCCAAAAGTGCTTAACATGCACTCACCAAAGACCAAATCCATCCAATTAAATTCAGAGGCAAAGAACTATTTAGAATTTTATCACCTTAAAGCTTGAGATCTTGAAGCATGAAGAGGCAGCACACATAGCTGGGAAAATTTTTGAGAGTAAAGCACATGGCATCTTAAACCTCTCATTCTCAATTTCCATTTCAGCTCATGTGCTTTAGGTGCCTGGAAAAACAGTACCCAAGTAAAATATTAAAAAGATGATAGGAATAATCAATATTCAATGATAGTCCTGAATACTGATTCTATTATACTAATAGAGAGTTGTCATGGCTCCCTAGTATTTGGAATAAATAAAGTTATCTCTTGTACTCCTTTCTAAAAAAAATTTAGTAACGCCATTTTAATGTCATGCAATTGGAGCTAGTAAACAGGTTCCTTAATCAACAAACAATATTTTTCTAGATTTTCTGGAGGCTGAATACCACTCCTGTAGTGACATAGAACATATACTAGTTACTAAAAATGACATCTAGAATTGAAACTTACAGTGGATATATTATTGACTGTATAGGCCAAGCAATGGGGGTTAGATGCTTTAGAATCCTCCATTAGGAATTGAGAATTCTGTGGACCTCTCAGTTTTCTCATGCTTTTTTCTCAGGCCCTCTGCACCGCAGCGATAATTGATATGAGAATCATAATCTGGATCCGGTTATATGGGTGAATCTAGACTATTGTTCACTGTATATAGAATTTGGATCCCCCTGCTGCAAATTAGAGCATCAAATGCAGACAATTATACTCCAATAGACTGAAGCACAGAAATAGTTTCTGAAACTGTCAATGCAGTTGATAAGAAGAATTCAGGAGATGGGAAGTTTCAAGCAGAGTGAACTGCATTCATAATATCTTGGATAATAATAGCTAGTTTACTAACAAGGGGTTCTCCACTAGCATCATAGTAATCCATTGCAATATCAAATAGACACTTTCTTCTCCTGAGATGTAGGTTCCCCATAGAATTAAAGCTATTATTTCGATCGATATTTGTTTTTCCTATATCATTTGCTTCTTGCAGTTCAGATTAACTGTTCTTAGTCTTCTCTATGATCATCCGAATGTGATCAGAAATACCCTCCCCATTATCTTCATTTTGGAGAATCTTATCAAGTTCAATGGTGTTATTAAGTGAATTTGAAGGTTTATATGCATATAATGAAAGTCTTAGGGATGTATCTGGGTCATCCTTAAATGAACCAGTGTCTGATTCAGAATCCATATTTTCATTGAAGTCATTTTCACTCTACCATTGTGGGTGTCTCATTCCGCATTGGGAAATCCTTGACAAGTATATTTTACAATGTTGTGGCCAAGAATAGAGGTGAATGTTCTTCAGACCATTTTTCCTGCATTCAGCCCAGAGGTTCTTATCAGCTACTAGAATGTACAAAGCAGCTGCAATTTCCTTGTCATTATACGGATCTACCAGCAAACCATTATTCAACGTCTGCACAAGAATGAACCAATTTATAAGAAAAAATCAGAGAGTGATTGATGACGTTAGATCCAATTAGACTTTTAGTTTTGAAGGTAGAATTTTCAATATACCTGTTTAATGTCCACATGTCCTCCATTCTGTGGCAACCATAGGCAATCCATGTGCAGCTGCCTACATTTAAACAAAGTGAGAGAATGACATGCTTTATTCTTTTTACACAACCAAAAATGCTTTTAGATCAAATTGTTAGGTCAGATACCTTGATATAAAAATCATAAAATTTCATCTTAAATATCAAATTGTTTGTCAATAAGAAGAGCAATAATGGATAATTTCTTTTATAATTTGACAGGAAGTTTTATAAACCTTCATTTTTGCAGCAATCCTATATATATTAGCAACTTCTGATTGCTTGTGATGTTTGGGATATGCCACTTCTCCAAAGGGATCATCTCCAAGAGCATCTCCTCCAAATACAGTTGTGAGGATTTGCAGCAAGGTCTCTCTTAGCTCCCTCATTACAAGTGAGGTTGAAGGCACCTGCAAAAATTTTAATAAATTAGTAACATTTTGAATCTTGTCAAATCGCATGACCACTCAACACAAGTGACCAGAATGGGCAGAAAGGTAAATTGCAGCACCAAACACTCACAAGGAAAGAAAAAATATTGGATATAAGGGAATAAAGCAATTTAGGCTAAAAATCTGGAATGTACAAGTATTATTATTTATGGTCATCCCAATGAAGGACCCAAAAAGTAATTATGTCTAATCCAACAATCCATGAATTCTCTCAGGTGCAATACAAAAAATGATTTAGAGAGAATTATTAATTTTTATAACACTAACTAAACTAAGGAAACCATCAGTATCAGAGATACAACAAATATATATTACCAGTGTATACTTCAACTTGCACAAAACTGTACTAGTAGAAGGATCATTTATGCAAAAATTGCAAGTTTCTCTCCATACAACAATGAACACCAGGCCAATTAAGTGTACATGTGGGTTATGGAAACAAAAATCACAAACATTTCAACAATTTAACCATGTTGGAAAATTTACAGAATGAAAACATCTTTCTAGATGCCAAAATACAAGATTCCAAAATATATTTCCCGGAGCGTGAATCGGGAGCATTTTAAATATTCCTAGTCACCAACATGACATTTCAGAGAGGAAGAAATATCATTGTAGAATGAATATCAGAAATATTGGAAAGGATATGTTTGATGTTTTAGTCACTCTATACCAGAGTGAAAACATCAATCAGAAGACATTGATGAGGAATAAGCTTGGAGCCACACAAATTACCAAGAGAAATATCATAGCCAGTTATTTGATGAAGATCACCGAACTCCATGATCAACTTGAAGCAGTTGGAGAAGAGGTTGAGGGTGAAGAGTTTGTACCCACAACCCTAAATGGGTTTTCATCCTATTGGTAACCTTTTGTTTGGGGTGTGTATTCCTAAGATAAGTTTACCACCTGTGAGAAGCTTATATGGGATGATTTCAGAAGGGAACAATAGTCCTTGAGTATTTTAATTCAGATTTGCAGGCTGTAGACATTTTGATAGAGCCTCTATCAACCAGATGACCTATCAAGAACATTTGTAAGATGTTCTTTCGAAAAAATTGATTGTCTATGAGGTGGATCTTTAAAAATTAGCCAATAGAAATATTTCAAAAGATCCCAATTTCTTTGCCATCAAAGATATCATTCAAAAAGTGGAATATCCTTTGAATAAGGCCAATGGCATTTTCTTGTCCATTAGGCTCCTATACAAGTGTGGCTGGTTCAAAATGAATTCGGATGAGCCAAGGCTCCACCCAAGTACCTCGAAATATTAGAGGAAATACTTTGATAAGTCATTTTAAGGAAATAACACATCAAACAGAAAAAATAAAGACTTAAAATTGAACAAAAATGGCCAGTATCCATTTCACCAACACAAATTCGTGAAAAACATCAGTCCACTGTACAGGAACCAAATCACACTGACTTGGGACATTTGCACTAAAATCTGAGCCCATAAATAAATATTGTTATGATTGTAAGGCAGAGGGATTTGCAGTTACATTTCTTCTGTGTTACAAAATAGAATATATTCTGCAGTTACATTTCTTTAACAGACGACACTTTCACCCAGGGCTAGAAAAGGTATCCAACAATTTGATGCTTCAGGATACTGTGGCTGTGAGGAAAGGGGTGGTTCTACCTCTTCTATACCATAAAATTTATGAAGTTTGGGCACTTGTTTTCTCTCCAGTGCACCATATTTCCCACATTATTCACCCAGGTTTGTTGATAAACAGGTCTTCAATTATGCCAACCTATTACAAGCTGTCACGAGGATATCCAGCATTACATCACAGGTCAGTTACTATTGTTTCTACCATAGGATTTGCTCAGATTGTTCCTTCATTGTTGTTTGCATGCTGTTGTTTACACTTAGAATTGAGTTTCATGCTTATTCAAATCCCTTTTACTAATGATCTCCCTCCAAAGACTTCTCAAACTTGTTTCCTCACCACTATACTTGTCTACAATGTTCCCAGAATTGATAATCACCATGATTTGCTGCTGGTTTCACTCATATGCATACCCATAACCTACTCAAAACTGCCCAAATTTGAAAAAAACAAGGTTTTATGACTGTTGACTGCTATTGGAATGCACAAGGATAGGTCTAGCATGCCCAGGCTGTCAAAGAATGTTCCCATACTTGAGATTGAAGAAAATTTACTACTCCTTAAAGGTCAGAATATGTCTGCAATATGCTAAGATCAGCCCAAAATGAGCCCAGCATGCCTCATCTTGCTCTTTGGAGGCTGCAATACACATCAAAGCTGCACAGAAGTTGAGATTATGGGTTGTCTTGTTTCCCAGAACTGCTTAATACATGCCTAGATATGAGAAATGGTTTGATCACTGTTGTTCTAAGGGTGAAAATGTAAGTTATTAGCACAAAAAACCTAAGAAAAAATTGTGTTCAGTATTAATAGGCATATTTATTTTCTGTTAGAAATTAACTACAAAACATAAATGAACTATGGAAATCAAGACATAGGAATGATACAAAGAGTGAGAAATACCTTCACTTAATGGTTTAGAAATCTATAAAAGATGGCAGCCAGACTTCTAGCTTAAAGAAGGGTGAAAAATGAAAGACTTTTTTTATATGGTTGATGAGATTGGAAAGGGACGAGCACTTGAGGCTGGGATACCTACAAAACACACTACAAATCCATCCCAATCCTTTGGTGTTTGATGCAAAATATTTAAATGTGTTACAGCTTGAACTATCATGTGTGATTAAAGCCCCAAAGGGAAATTTTACCCCAACTATAACTTAGAGGTGTTACCCACTGTCACCTCGATAACCACCTCTTTGTACTTATGGTTGTCTCTTCTCCAAGACATGTGGGGGGGGCTCTTCCCTAGGATACTAGACTATGAAAATGAAGCACAAGGATTGTAAGAGTTATTATTAGCAAAACTTGATGTATTCTTTGTATTATAGGTGATGGGAGGGTTATGAACATTGAATACTAGTGCCAATCCCCAAGGCATATGGAGTCTTAAGATAATTCCCCCTTGGGCGTTGTTTGAAAGTGTTTGACTGGAACCTTTGTAAAGCAAGAAAAATTCCTACCCCAAAACTCTTGAAGCTTTAAGCAAAATCTACCAAGAAATGGTGGCCATAGCACACACCTTCAATCTTTAACCCTAGCTTATACCCTAACCTATGCAAGATTGATTTTTAAATCACAAGTCAAGCCACAAGACTAAAATATAAACTAAAAAAGGAAATAATTCCCTATTTAATCCACCCAAGAAAATTTACTTTCTTAGTGAACTAGGTTAAATATCTCAAAATGCCAAAAGACACATGTCACCGCAATATTCAGCCATCAAGAAAACCCAAGAGAAGAAAACCTTTAAACTACAAAATGTTCCATAAAGACATGTCAATTAGGATCCAACAGAGAGAAATCTCTCAAAATCCAACCATGAGTTCAAATGAGGAAGAAGCTTTCTTATAAAGGAGAGCAACTCAACTTCCTTTACAATATAATATTACTAAATCCCTAGTTTAGCCTCGGGTAGAGTATACAAAAGACAAAAACCCCACTAAAGCTAACAAACTTCTAACAAATCATAAAATAAAGTGGTTAGTTGCCACATGTACAATAAATGAGATACATAAGGCCCCAAACAAGGAGGGGGCCTCCATCAAGAAAGGGTTCAATGTCAAGTGATGATGCCACATGGCCACCCCTTCAAAGGGTGCACTCCATAAGTTTAGCTTAGTAGTGGATAGAAACTAGAATTTCTTCTAAGAGATGTGACCCTTCCAATTGCAAAGAACCTTCCTAACTGAAAATTGTCCACAATACTCAACCTTCAGAGGGAGATAAGGTCCAAGAATCCGTTTCATTTGTGATTGTGGAGTAGGAGGGGTAAGAGGGACAAGCTTCCTCTGCTTGATGCCTTGAAAATATGTTTCTTCCAGCACTACATCATTGAGGGGGGCTAGCGGTGTTAATCCATTCTTGCCTCTCTCAAATGAGAGGGATCATCTTCATCCATCTGACAGTGACTCCGATCTTGAGGATTAAGGTTGCATGGAGAATGAGAAGACTTTCAAGTTATCTATCCCCAAAGAGGAAGAGGATGGGTTGCTATCACTTTTTATGGATATGGATATTGAAGGCCAAGTTTTGAGGTTATGTAGACAACTTCTTCCCTGTATTAACGAGGCTAGTCATTCAGTATTGTCAAAGGATGAGAGGATAGTTTTGGGTGATGATAAGGTTTTATCCTACAATTCAGATCTTTTGCATTTAAGGAAGGCATATAAAAGTGGATCTCTCCACATGAAGATTAAAACATAATATTCTAATGCAAGGGAACTATGCAAAGAACGGAATGTGTAGAAAAGCGATGTCGTTATTAAACACTATGCTCCAAAATAGTTTGATCCCAAATAGTGTGACATATAATACTCTGATTGATGGACTTTGTAAAGAGGGTCAGATAGATATTGCCTTTAGTATTTTTGACTCTATGAAGAAAAAGCGTTGTAATCCTGATGAATTGACTTATACTGTACTCATTAATGGACTTTGCAAAGAAGGAAAGCTACAGCAAGCTTGTGACGTATTCAATGAGCTTCTTGAGAAGGGTATTGCTCCTGGTGCAGTAATTTACACTGCTTTAGTTGATGGACATTGCAAATGTGACAAAATTGACATTGCTCTTGCATTAATGAATAATATGGTTGAAAATGGTTGCGAACCAAATCTATACACTTATAATGCAGTAATTAATGGACTGTGCAAAGAACACAGGGTATTTGAGGAAGATAATATCTTTGGTAAGATGTTAGGAAAAGGGTTAGCTCCCTCCCTGGTCACTTATACAACACTTGTTGATGGTCTGTGTAGAGTTGGTGCCACGGACCTTGCATTTAAAGTCTTCGACACCATGGTAAAGCAAGAATGTTCTCCTAATGTCTACACTTATAGTGCACTGATCTATGGACTTTGCAGGGAAGGAAGACTGGAAGAGGCTGAAATGTTAATTGGTAAAATGAAGGAGAAAGGATTAAACCCCAACCAAGTAACGTACACATCATTAATTGATGGCAACAACAAATTAGGCAGGATGGATCATGCTTTTGATCTATTAAGTAAGATTTTTGATGAGGGATGCCAACCTAATTATCGAACTTATTGTGTGCTTATGAGTGGTATAGTTCAAGAAAACAAAATACAAAAAGGACACGTGATTCCTGATGAGGATGAAATAGGCAGTTCAGATCATGGTAGCTTAGATGAAATTCAGTCCCTGGATGGAATGCCACATGAAATAAACATTGATCTTGCATTCAAGCTTCTTGACAAAATGATGGAGAAGTGTTGTCAGCCACTGTAGATACTTATAGTTCCTTAATTGCAGGATTATGTAAGGGTGGAAGACTCCTAGAGGCAGATCATCTGATAAAAAATATGCAAGACAGAGGCCTCTGTCCTCATGAAGCAATTTATACATCTCTAATTAATGTGCACTGTAAACAGGGAAACTGCATCTATTCTCTGGAGCTTTTGGATAGAATGGTTGAAAATGTTTTTGAACCAAGCCTGTCTTTGTACAATTCTGTGATTCATGGACTCTGCAAAGAAGGCAAGGCATAAGAAGTGGAAAGGTTGTTTGGGAATGTATTACAAAGTGGTTATAGTCCTGATGAAGGGACGTGGACAATGCTAATTGATGGTCTTCTTGAATATGGAGAAACTGAAAGATTCCTTAAGCAACTAAAAGCAATGGAGTAAAATGGTTTTGAACCAAATGTTAAAACATATACGGCCTTAATCAGAGAGCTTTGCAAAGAAAATAAGAACTTTGAAGCAGAATTACTCATTAATAAGATGCTAGAGAAGGGTTTGGTTCCTGAGAATGACATCTCATGTTGAATTTAACAATAGCAAGACTATAATTTACTTTCTGAACAAGCTTCGGTTGATAAACAGTAATTTGAGAAATCTAATTGATCTCTTTAGTCATACATAGGAAAGAAGTGTTTCTTCCCTTTAAGAGATCTGTAACAAAATATTTGAGGACTCTGTTGATGTGATCGAGGTTTCAAATGTTTCTTCTCACTACCTATAATATAATTTGTAGCATCTGATGATAGCAGAGATGACTTTTTGGATCAAATGATTAACATTGCATCACAACGCATGGAGATGATAAGTTCATTGGCAAGCTATGAATACAACTGATCAGTCATATGCCCCAAGGAAAATGGTCCACAAGTATGAATGTTCTATAGAGGCTTTTATAAAATTTGGCGAACATAAAGAACATTTTAGCAAATAAGGAAAATGAAAAATATTATAGTAAATTGTGTGTTCTGCTGGTCTGTCTATAGCTGAGCACTGACAGCAAGGCTTGTAACCCATAAAATTGAAACACTCTATGTAATGATGATATTTGATAGTGTACAATCATTGTCGCTTTCATTTTAAAGAGTCATGACTCATAACTCTTCTGAATAAACTACTGATTTCAAATTAAATTCTCTAGTGAAATGGTAAAACAACCTTTTTAGAAGGAATTGAAAGCTTCAAACTTTTGAATTATAGAAAACCATATTCGTAGTTCTCAAATTGGATCATACTAAATATGGCCGAAAATGGTACCGCTTTACTTACTTTTGTTTGAAGAGGAGATATAACACAACCATCTGACCCCTGATATTTCCCACGTAGAAGTAGTCTGAGCACCTTATTCTCTTCGTCTAGTAATTGCACCTAACACGCCTTAAAAGATGTTAACTAACTAGTAATGAGTGTCAGAAAGAGAAGGTTTTGAAATTGTTTCCATTTAAAATATGTACAGAAAGTGAAGTTTTCAAATTATCGGCATGTAAAATATGTGCAGAAAGTGAAGATTTTCAAATTGTCAACATTTAAAATATCTGCAGAAATCATTATTGCATCAGATCAGCCCTATTGTTTTTAAAAAAAATTCAAAGAGTTTCATCTCTAAAAGAATTCATCTCAAAGGTCAAACATTGCCATCATTGTTGTCATCTCACCACAATCTCTGCCTTCTCAAGATTTCTCTTGATATTGTTTTTCTCTTGCCTTAGGGACTGAACCTCTGCATTCAATAATTGAGCTTTCTTCTCGGATGCCTCTAGCCTGGCATAGACAAAAATGAAAAAGTATGATAAGATGAAGGTCCCCCGGAGATTGATGGAACCTGCTACATGTGCCAGAGGCACTAGGGTGTTACCTAGTATGAGTTTGGTAGTGATAAGACCATAAAATATTAGGTCAGGAAGAATGATCAATAGCACCTAAATAACAATCCCATTTCTTCTAATGACTGCTAGACATCCTGTGAGTTTCCAGACTTCATACCTTGCCCCTTAGCTTAAAGATATGTCACTGCTGTAGGTTTCACTCTTCCTAAAGTTTGGGAATAACATAGAACTTTATTATCCAAGAAACACCCATAAAAAATGTAAGTTTAGCTAGTAGAGCCACCATTCAATTCCAGCATGTTGTTGATGTAATGGCATTCTCTTTCTCAATCAGAAGTGAGATGTAGTTATTATGGAAGTGAAAACCTTTCTTTCCAGGAATTTTACTCCACTGAAAATAATAGCCATTGCATGTACCAAACCAGGTCTAGGTAATATATGTGAAGATTCAATGCCTTGAATAGTAATAATTTTCGGACAAACTAAAGGAGAACACATACTGACCAGGTAGAAGGATAAGCGAAGGGGGGCCATGGATGTTAAACCATAAATTCTTAGTTGTTTCAGACATCTGAAAGTAGACTTCAAAATTGAGTAATTAGAACAGATATTGCCTTCATTACTCAAACAATTGTTAATCAAAATAGTTAATAGTCCTTAAAATCTAATTCTTTTTCAAAAGTAACCTATTTAATTTGGTTCTTCAAAGAATTCTCCCAGCATAGGGCTATCCTCTGCTTTGGTGTGAACTTAGAATGATTACAGTGAGCTAGTTTAAGTGAAGTTAGGAGCACTTGAGAAATAAACTAATAATTGATTGCGAATACATATTACAAACCACCTGCATTAGTCAACGAAATGCAATGTCAATGAATCACATCAAATACTCATAGGATGCCATGAATCATCATTCTCTACATGTCCATGATTTTGATGAAGTGTTATGTGACTGATTATCCTGCAAATAATTACATTAAATAATATTGTTAAGATGCTCCAAAACAAAAAACAAAAAAACATACAAATTAGCAAACCCACATCACAAGATAAACATTGAAACAACTTACGATTGAGGAATTAAAATAATGGGCTCCAACTGAAAATGGGAATATTAAGGACAAAAAAAGGCCAATATCAAAAAGTAAATAATAAATCCATCCCCAAAAGCAATGTCTGAACTCTTGCTTGATCATATCATGTAGGAGAATTAATTTAACCAGTAAAGTATGCTGAATTCTAACCTCACAATAGAGACTTGGAATTGGATGGCTATATTTTCGATCAAAAGTTGTTGTTTGTCATGTACTGACAAGATGTTTTTGCTTGTATTGTCAAACCCAAAATTGGATAAAATATAAGTTCAGCAGAGATGGGCCAAAACAATCCCAAACTCATGCCATGCATAAGGCTTTTTGAACACTTCAATTTGTAATCTTTGTTCTTAATATTATAGCAATTAATCAAAGAAAACAACCCCAAACTTTTGTACAAAAAACTCAAAAGGCACCAAATTCATCCTGTGTGAAACATTTTAAGGTAATATAAAACACTCCCACCCACAGAAATTAACATATTCCTTCTGATCTCCAAGTATGATATAGCTCTAGCAGTACATAAAAATAGGGCAATCTACTATAAATCTTGCAAGAGTCTACTAGGTACATGCAAGGTTTGAATGTAACTTCACATTAGTAAGACTAAGACATGTTTGTTTCTATTGAAAAATATAAATAAAAGAGGAAAATAACTGACAATACAAGATATTTTTCCTACTTTACTAACCATGGGAGGGTATGAGGATGGAAGAATGAGTCAAATTCCCAATCACACTGTTGCTACAAAAGCTTCCAGGGCCACTGCAAACAAACAATTTCCAAGATTTTAGCCAGGTTTGACTGTTTCACATTCCAATAAAAGAGACAAAAATGATTACGCATGAGGCTACCTTTAATCTATAATCCAGGAAAGGAATGCCCCACTTTTTTATTTTCCTTCCACTTTTATATTCTCTTTAAACCCATAAGGAGAAACCCCAATCCTCATAATTTAGGCAATCATGTACCAGGCTCCCCAAATGAGTGCAACCACACACACACTGCATGAAAAAAGCATGTAGAATACAGCCTATAATCTCTGAGGTGACATTGATGCCCAATTTTGATTTAGATTTATATCCAAACTGACCGCTTGCAAATTTTCAATCATCATAATATATTTGCTTATGATTTCACTCATTGCAGGTCACAATGCAAGTCAGGGCTCTCTTCAAACCACCCTCCCCAAAAGGATCAAACAAAGTTGCTCAAATAATTATTGGACCAGGTGTCCTGTCTGCTCGCTGGGATGTTGAATTCCAATAAGGTTTAGTAATACCTAAACTAAACCTTACCTTAGCCATTGTCTGCAATGCAGAAATAATTATCCATTTAGCCCTTGTCCACCATGCAGAAATCATTCTTTGTTTGGCCATTGTTCACCATGCAAAAATCATTCTCTGTTTCCATATGCAAACTGCAAAGCCCAAACTAACCTAACCACTGTGCAGAGCTAGTTCCTGGCTCATGCTGTGTGTTATATTGTTCAGCAGGAAACTATAAAATAATTGGCCTGGAACACAATGTCCCATCAACTAGCAGACAGGGCTTTTCAAATCCTAGAAGGAAGTGTTGAGCCTGGTGCAAATTATTTATATACCAGATAATGGGGAACAAGACAACACAACAACATATCATGTAAACTAGGAGAAACACGTGGTTCCAGGCAAGCCAATCCTTGCCAGTACCAATCCGAAGCCCATCGAAAATCGCTTATTATTATTTTATAACATTGTACATGTGTAGTACTCTTCAAGAACAACCCTAAATCATATAATTGTTTTGTATCGTTTTATCATTAATGATTTTGCATAATAGGAAAAGAACGACAGAGCAAGGTTTTTTGCACAATAGGAAAATAGGAATCTGCAATCCAATGGAAGCCTAGAGTATGGAACTGTTACTACCCTATCCACTGCTCTATGAACTAAAATAGGGAATTTCCATTGTAAATAGGTTTCTCTATGAAATGAAACAAGGAATTTCCAAAGTAAATTTCTATTCGATAGCTCATAAATAAAGTATTTTCCATAAATATAAGTGTTGTATTTTGTGCCACACAAGTATACCAAATAAAGAAATAGAAACAAAATTAATTCAACTTGGTTTTACTTTTATTCTTGATGGCGGTGGACTAGTTAGTTGCAGTGGATTTCCATGGCCAAGACTGCATATGCACAAAGGATTTCCATGTTCATTTAGTACTGGCTAAGAGAAAATGCCAAGTTATTTTACATAAAATAGAAGAAAGAAGAGGGTAACACAAATCACCTCTATGAGAGATGGTAGCTCGTTGTTGGGTGGAAAAGGATTGAAGTGTTTGTAAATAGACCATTTATTAGGGCTCGTTATGTATTTCGTTATATACAACATTTCCTTAGGTCAGAAATTGGAGATGGCAAGAAATTTAAAGTGCACTGCAACACATGACCAACACCCAGCTGTGATTAATTTGTGAGGAAGAAAAATATTTATTGCAAACATTAGAAACATGGGTGAGAATATTTATTACAAACATTTGAGAGCAAAGCTTGTGATGATGCTTCAAAGTTCAAATACATTTACTAAAAAAATTTCAAACAATATAATTTTTTTATTGTACAAAATAACATAGATCAAACTAATACCAAATCAATGATTGCAATAGTACCTTCAGCGGGAACTAATTATTTGATTATATTCTAGCAGGAAATATTTCAAATCTACTTAATTTGGATCCAAAAATATAAATTACAATTGTTAAATATCTTTTATGTGGAATTGATCAGATCCTTGTTTGAGCCATATCAACCTTTTCCATCGAAGTAAAATGTTCAGAATGTATTAAAAGAATAGCGTGTTATAATCACAAAATTACAATCCATGGAGTTAGTTGTATAGGGTACAGAGTTACAATATAGAATAATTAGCTTCCCTGTATGAAGTTTCCCAAGGGAGAGCTTGAACTATATTCTGAAAGCTACAGGAGAACATGTTAGAAAATTCTAATTTCTATCAATACATTTCTGCAATTTCACCAAGTCCTGTCAAAACCTCCACCACGAAGGCACCTCGCCAGTTGTAAGTCTCTGGGCACTGAAATATTAAGAACATCAATTCCACTGGACAGTCCATGTGAAGATGTAATATCTAGATGTCTACAGAAAAAATCATTTTTGATAAGCAAAAATACTGCTAATTTTTCAGTTTAACAAAGTTGACAACAAATGTTGTGTAATGGCATCATGATGTTATGTTAGACAAAATTCATCAGTTAAGTACAGAACAAAGAATATAAGAAAATATAGACCGGGAACAAAAATCAAAGGGACCATGAGTTCTTGTAGCTTCATACATAAATTGATGCAAATATGAAAGCAAAAAAAATGTTGCTCCAATGATGGTTATAACTTATAACTTGTCTTCACATTGGCTAGAAAGAAAATACTGCCCAGATAAAGCTATACTTGCATAAAGATATTAAGGTTCGCAAGAAATTTGCATCAACTCTAGATGAATGCATACCTTATGGAACTCTATCAGTTTCAATGGACACAAATAGTCGAATGGAAAGTTGTAATGAAAAGAAGTAGGATGTAAATAGGAAAAATTCTAAGAAAAATACTGCTTTTACCATAAGGCAAAAGACTAGATGCAACAAATCATAAGTGGCCATCTTGAAGTTGTAATGAAAAGAAGTAGGATGTAAATAGGAAAACTTCTAATAAAAATACTTATTTTACCATAACGCAAAAGACTAGATGCAACAAATCATAAGTGGCCATCTTGAATGGTAATTAACAAAACTGAGATCCTGTTCTCTGAAATAAATCTAAGTTTAATTTATACTTATAATCATTTCAATATTTGTCATCCATTGAAACCGGAGGAAAGTAAGGATGCCTATTAAGATTAATTGGGGTGGGATGTTGAAGTAACAGGAAAGCATGGTCAAAATCACTATTTTAAAAATTGGTTGACTCAAACTTGACCAAGTTCACCAAGTCAATTGTCCACTACTTTAACTCAGCCTCCAAATCGATTTAGGGACCCCTTTGGTACCAAACTCGTCCAACTCAGGGAAGTTTGTAACTACTCAACCGAGTCAATCAAGACAATCAAGACAATTAGGGTAAAAAGCATAATTCCCTTCAGAAAACTAAAAATATAAAACAAATCATCCCATCCATGGGTTTTTTCGGTTCTCTTAATGAAAGATCTGTCCTCTTCCTCGCAGAGTAGATTTAGAGCTTTCAAATAGATGAGGGCGACCATGAATACATAGATCTAGTAGGTCGTAAGGAAGTTTTTCATAACCATGTAGATCCAAACCCCAACCAACGCAACAGATATCAAAGACAGTGAAAAAAGATTCAACAAAAGGGTTTCACCGGCTGAAAGATAATGCTTGGTGCCATCACTGCCCCCCTCAAGATTATAAATAACTATAGTTACATCCATTGAAACCACGATGTCACAGATACAATTAGCAAAGACTAGAGTAAACTGGTTTGCTTCAAGCTCTTTCAAAGTTTTGTTGAAGGGAAATGAATTCTCCAAATCCTTAAATGTAAGGAGGGGTGTGATGAGCTTACTCTCGAGTACACAGTGAATTTCTCCATGTTCCAAATCTTGCAAGATGTGAAGCTCGACATCTCTGGTGCTCAGGAAGAACCCCATGGACTCCAGGTCGATATCATTCTCCTTGATGGCCTTGTATGAGGAATCCTTCACATAGATTTCCAGGAGGCATTTGTGTGTGAACCCGAATTCCTCCAAGGGAATGATGAAATGGTAGTCGGATCGAATCTTTGAATGTCGGATTTCAGCTGAACAAAAGGGAAACAACCCCTAAAATATACCATGATTTCCAATGCAGAAACCCTTGAATTGGACTCCATCCTGAAGATCTAAGATGAATATTTCATTGCATTGTAGTAGCATCCTGGTAATCACCAAAATGTCGCGCGGATGAAAGAACACAGGGAAAAATTGCCATAGATTGAAACACACCTTATGCCATTGAAGCCTTGAACAGGGTCACCTTGGGATTTAGCTTGAGTGAAATGTAATATTGTTCTACATTGGCACCCACCACTTCAAGTTGGCGCCAAAACCCAAATTGTGAAACTACACTAACATAATGAAATTTGTATTTGTTTAAATTGAATTCTATCATATTTGTATTTGCTTAACTTAATTTTTTTATATATATTAATAGTATATAATAAAAAATTACTTATCATATTTATATTTGTTTAACTTAATTTTTTTATATATATTAATAGTATATAATAAAAAATTACTTATCATATTTATATTTGTTTAACTTAATTTTTTTATATGTATTAATAGTATATAATAAAAAAGAACTTAGTATATTTTTCTAAAATTTTATATGTATTATTAGTATATAATAAAAAATACTTAGTAACATTTTTTTTAATTTATAATGTAAATAGTTTAATAATTAATATTATTTATAAATAAAATATTTAAAAACAAATGTATATAGTTATATTTGTATAGTTATTTTCAAATATATAAGTAATAGCTGACTGATAGGACATTGTCATAGTTAATTTGGTGTTAACAGTGGAGTTGTAACACATGAGGCTCTACAATTTACTAAGTTCTAAGGTGTCTATGAATCCATTTGTAGTCCTAGAATTTAGTAAAATATACAACATTGTCAAAATTGTAATTTTTCATTGCCAAACTGATCCACAACTAAAAATGACCAAATAAATGACCAATTGTTATGTGGTCATTTTTTTCTAGATACCCTGTGACCAAAATTGGTCATTTATCTTGGTCTTTTTTAGTTTAGTTTTATCATGTGACCAAAATTGGTCATTTATCTTGGTCTTTTTTAGT